>OV050031.1:109893022-110149112 GCA_920105625.2 Clusia tigrina | reverse complement strand
TATATTAGAACACTTGACAACATAAAATAAATATGCCTACATAGGAAATGTTTTACTTTTGAATATTTTATATATACATTTATGAAATAGCAGTGTAATATTTGTTCCAGCTATAAATATATGAAGTATATCTTTTGTACCCTTTACCTTTAAAAAAGGTAAATAGGGTATACTAATTTTGTGCTTTTGAGAGGGTTTGCAATTTCAAGAAGGAGGGGTGGTTGGTATGGACATATATACGAGTATACTGATATGATCAGAATCACTTTCTAAGCAATTTTTATTGTGTCTGTCCGTCTGTCCGTCTGTGGCCACTTTTCTTCTACGCCGTTAGAGTTATCTTAATGAAATTTTGCAAATGTATAGTCTGCACAAAAATACAAAAACCGACTGCTATATGGGCCGATTTGGACAAAGACCACCTACCTCCCATATAAGGAACTTTTTTTTACCTTTTTTAAAATGACTATAACTTTGGTCCAATTGGCGGAATCGTGAAGTTATTATTATGGAGATGTAGGTCCTACGAAACACAGTGCAAAAAGTGGGCAGTATATATTTATTGCCACGCCCACCATTAACAAATATTAATAACTTAAGATTTGGTAGAGATTTACGGACGAAATTCTACGGGAAGGAATATGTAGACATTATAAAGCTATCTGCAAAAAATGGGGCTGATCAGAGAAAAGACACGCCCACTTTTGATATAAGGAAGTTACGGGTCTAAAATTAAAATTAGCCTTATTAGAATATGGAGATAATAATACAACTGCCACGCCCACAATTATTCACAAAATTCATGACTGAGATTTTCCAACGAAATTTCACAGGAATGTTGCTGGTACAAACATTAAACACTACAGGAAAATTGGGCGTATTATTTCTACAGCCACGCCCACTTTGGACATATTATTATAACTTACGACCTATTCAATATTTTTGGACTAAATTATATATTTGTAGTTATATTGACACTACAAAGCAATACGCAAGAAATGGGGTCGATATAATCAATTCAAAGTACCCTACCGAAAATAACTGTAGATACGAGTATGCTCCTAATGATGATTTAAGACGAAACCATCCCCATTGTTGAACTCGCATGCACAAGAAAAGTTAAAAGGTGTTTCGAAGTCGGTCTAACCCGACTTCAGACTTCTGTACTCGTATTATTCTTTAGTTTATATATTAATAAAGTGCAATTAATGCTTTGTTTAAAGGAAATTTTTATTCTAAAATATTGTAGTTGTATAACCAACATTTGTAAAGACTCTTTTGCTCACCACCACTGAGGTAGACTAAGTAGCGCGTTTTTTTATGTGGTCTCCCCAATAGACCTAATCCACATGTGTGTCCAATTGTACATCGTCCATTGCATGTAATTTTGGAAATTTCCAAATAATCGCTATCAATAAATTTGGTTCAATGAATCCAGTTAATAATTTAATAAACCAACATCAATAACAGTTTTGCCATCAAAAAACATCTCCAAGAACAAAATACCAGTTTCAAAAGAAAACATGCAATTAAATGATTAAAAGATTTGAAATATTTGATACAATGCATATCGATAACAGAAATGATTACAAAGCCAAATTACACGCATTGCAAAATCTATAGTTACCATCCTCAAAGTATATATGAACCTTAAAATATCGTATATACGTGGACCAGAAAATCAGAGAGGAATAGTGTTGAATTGACTGATCAAATTCTGTTCATGTCATCTCATTCCACCACACACGCTAATCAACTCTGTCTCATTATTACCCCTCTTTTGTTCCGTTAGGTCTCTCTGTGTTTTTTTTTATTACATTTCAATGGTGTCATAGTACATTGCTTTTGTTAGTGGCAGGCTAATTAATCCTGATCACACTAACCTTCTAAGGATCCATTCTATAACGTTTACAATATCTTGTGAAGATTCGTCAGTAGACATAGTTGTCACCTTTTTACCGTATTCATTCTGTAAATGTGAGTAAGTCGATAGTCGACAATTCTGTGTATATGAAGATTATTTTTGTAACGAATTTATTGACAAGACAAGTTGCAACAGTAGTTGCAATTGCGTATGTGGTTATGCCACCGTAATAATTTTTCACCTGCAGTTAGCGTAGTTGTCTGGATGGACAGATTACAACAGCTGTAGACTCAGGTTCGATTCCTGGGAGGGTTCATAATTGGTGTGCTGCTGATATCTGAGACATAATAAAAAAATGCTTGGGGAAAAATTGCCTTTCATTGAAAGATCTCTGATGAGGACAAGTGGCGTGTCCGAAATAGCTATAAGATCTGCCAAAAAATGTTTCAATAATTCTTCTTCTTCTGAAAGTCATAACTGTAGTGTAAGCAACAGTACTGCAATAATGAAAGTATTGAAAAAAATCTAAATAGCATATATGTATATCCAGCAAAACACAATTTATCTCTAATATACAATTACTAACTCATCATTCTATTTACACAAAGTACAAAAGTTTTAGCCTGACACATTATATTATAAAAAAATTAAATTTCCTACGTTGTACAAGCAATAACCAACAGCTCCGTTAAGATTAAAATTCAAAATGGCAGATGGCTTCAGACTTATGACATGGACTACAATATGCCTAGATCCCAAATTTGGCAAATTTAATATTTGGTTGTGCCTTGTGGTTATTTTCAGATGTTCTATTGCACAGTTTTTGATGCTTGATGAAATGGTCTTGAACCATCCATCGGGAGTGCTTTCTAAGTAACACCACTATTATAAATTTCAGGACCTCCAGTCTATGTGTGCCGCATATTCTATGCGAAAACCAATATGGGTATTTTTTGTTAGTTTCTGTTACACAAGAGACATCTATTTGTTGTTTTAAATGTCTTGTGTGACAGATGGATGGAAATATGTTTCCAAATGCTTTAAAATGTATTTCGCAGATCTGGAAAAATACATTCGAAGGATTTTCAAGGAGAAGATTTGATATGTAGTTTTTTTCCTTAATGAATCTTTCTGTATCCAATTGCAAAGAGCCCACCTGCGCCAAAGTCAGGTTGCAGTTTGCGCAGTTAATCTTGTTAAGTCTAGCCTGCAACTGTAACCCTCAAAGTAACGCGAAGCAGCAGCTTCTGTATTTGATTCTTCCCTACCGCCATTTTCAGTAATATTGGTATTAACTGTCATTTCAACGTGACTATTAGAATTTTCAAAATTATCCGGAAGTATGCATAACTTTTCAATAATATCGTCATACGATACAGTACTAGCATCCGATGTCAGGGAGACGTTCCAGTCCAGATTAGTATCATTATCATCGTTGCAGTTAGTATTCAAAAAGAATGACTGTGTGACGATTTTCATAGATAATAATCTAGCCGTCATATATTTCTCGTACTGAGGGATTAACATTGTTTCCAAGTTTAGATCTAAATACGGAAAATAAGTTTTCCAGACAGTCCTGACTCACTTAACTAACTCGGTGCTAAACAAAAACATTGTAGAGTGCTCGTATATGTGTAGTGTCTGTCAATGCAATGTATTGTAACATGTATTGTAACATGGAAAGCACTTTCAAACTCTGGATAGACTCAATAAAATTATTAAGTTCACCCAGTTGCCCATTAGTTCTGGAGACTGGCAATTTTTTGGGTTTAGTCGACGTAAATGTAGTTCCAAATCAATACATTTATATTATTTACACTTCTGAAAAATCTAAACCTATGTTTCATGAATACGTTTAATATTATACACTGCCGAATAAGAACATTTGTATAATTATATATCTGAATAACATGTGTGCAGGCGTTAAAAAAGTAGACTTGGCCGATTATTTCTTTTCCTAAAGCCAATCAAACAGCATGTACACACCAGTACACACTACAAGTGGCCCGCTGTTGACATAAAACTAATGCCTCGTCTTTGATTGCTATGATTGAAATACGATTCAAATTCAGAAATAAAAAATTAAAAAATTATATACCCACATTCATATACATACACACATATGCATGCCGTAAACCTGCAAGCAAGCATAGAAACAGTCGCATATAGTAGTAAATACGCACGCACTTATAGAACGAAAAAACCAGAATGGGTATCTACAGGTTTTGCGCTTGCATTGCCAAGCACAATTCGGGTGTTGAGTTAATAATTTTGCCATAGTCAGCCATACAATTTTTACGCATTTCGCTGAATGAAGAGAACGATGTAATATCTTTGTAGTATATTGTCTTTGGTATGAATTCGAGAGGTTGCGTATTGATTATATGGTAGATAGCGAGTCTGCGCAAATGGCATAGCGGTTTGGGTTATTTATAGTTAATTTTTTTGCATTGAAAGTGGCTATTGTCTCTGTTGAGTAGATTGAGGAGTATAGCGTGAGAAGAAATTGATTTAATTCCGAGTTTTTTGTATTGATACTGAAAGATGAGCCAGATTTTGATTTAGACTCGTCTGTAAAAAGAAAGATGTAGGAGTGTAGAGAGTCTATAAGTTCAATGAATAGCCTTTTGAAGATAATTGGGTGGCTGGCTGTTTTGGCATAGGGCCGTAACTAAAACGTCAAATTTTTTACCATATGAAAAAAAAACATATACGTGTGATTTTAAAATAACCGTTATTTTAAAATTTCGTGAGTTACGTATGTTCGATGTTCGCATTTTTTTTCTGTTATGTTGGTACACATGTCTGTTATATATTTTTAAAATACCAACCATTTTGGACTGTCAGTTTGTTTTTGACAGATAAAAAGGTTAGTCGTGTTTTAGTGTGCTCTTCGATTTTGTACTATTCGAAAAAAATGGATCAAAGAAACTGTATTCAGTTTTGTGTAAAAAATGAAATTAAATGCGCAAGGACATTTGAAATGTTGACTGTGGCCTTTGGCGCGTCTACTATGAGTAGAACACATGTTCAATTGTGGTACAACCGGTTTAAGGAAGGCCGAGAAGATGTCAATGACGATGCTCGTCCTGGTCGCCCGAGCACGTCAACAACCGATGAAAACATTGACGCAGTGAAGAAAATTATTTTGGATAATCGTCGAATTACTATCAGAGAGGATGCTGATGATGTTGGCATATCGTTCGGCTCATGCCAAGCAATTTTTACGGATGTTTTAGGCATGAAACGTGCGGCAGCAAAAACAACGTCACATGGACATCGCTCAGAAGCTGTTGAACATCGTCAACGACGATCCAGATTTCCTCAAAAAGATCATAACTGGTGACGAATCGTGGGTGTATGGCTATGACATTGACACCAAAGCCCAATGGAAACGTCCAGATGAGCCAAGACCGAAAAAAGCACGTCAAGTTCGGTCGAACGTAAAGGTTTTGCTGACAGTTTTCTTTGATTGTAATGGCGTGGTGCATCATGAATTCTTGCCACAAGGTCGTACGATCAACAAGGAATACTACCTTGAAGTTATGCGCCGTTTGCGAGAAGCAATTCGTCAGAAACGCCCAGAATTGTGGAAAAACCAATCATGGACTTTGCACCATGATAACGTACCAGCTCACACATCGATGCTTGTGCGTAATTTTTTGGCCAAAAACAAAACCGTTATCATGCCTCAACCACCGTATTCACCGCACTTGGCTCCCGCTGACTTTTTCCTCTTTCCAAAACTGAAGACACCGATGAAAGGAAAGCGTTTTGCTACGATTGAGGAGATAAAAGAAAAATCGAAACAGGAGCTGTTGACGATACCAAAAAAAGCGTTTCAGAAGTGTTACGAGGATTGGAAAAAACGCTGGCATAAGTGTATTATATCTGAGGGGAATTGCTTTGAAGGGGACAAGATAGTTGTTGATGAATAAATAGATACTTTATTTTTTGATCACACAATAACGGTTATTTTTTGATCACACCTCGTACACTATATGTGAGTTCACCTCGAAAAGACGGGTGCCATTGTACTAAAAACTTCATATTAAGAAATTGTAGTAGGAAAAGAAAAAAAAGGAACAATCAGAATAAAAGAGTTTATCACTTTATAGTATTTTTTATTAGTAAAGCGGAATAAAAATATAATGCAAAATAATAATAATAAGAAAAATTTGTATGCAACAATATTTAATTTTTTTTTGGTCCAGTTCCATATACATATATATATATATATATATATATATATATATATATATATATATATATATATTATATATATATATATATATATATATATATATATATATATATATATATATATATATATATATATAATTAATGCAAAGTTAGCTTTTTTTATACATTACATATCTCAAAATAAAACTATATCTACATGAATAAATTATTTTTCCCGGAAAAACCGCACCCAAAATCTTCATCCATTTGGCCCTCCTATTTTAAAATAAGGAAACATCTTAATTTGTATTAATCTGCCTATATAAATCAATATTAATCTGCCTGTAAATCAATAGTTTACTGGGAAAACTTTAATATATGTACATACATACAATAAAATACCTTTTTTTCTTTTCAAAACAAACTAAGTAACACACGAAAAAAGGAAATATGTATCGCATCTACTAAGCCAAATGCATCACTATAATACAAGACATTTTAACAAACAAAAAAACATATATTTTAATATTACCTTTCATCCTTAGGAAATTTAAAGCACTTTTGCCACCCATTGCATCGAAGGAAACACTTCCTCTGTTCAGACATCTAAATATTTGCTCTGTAATAATAAGTTTATCTTCAATTACAAATTTATAAACAATTTATAATTATAACTCACTGCTTCTGAAATTACAATTTTTAATTCCACTTTTAAAATCACTCTCAATCACTACTTCACTCTACAAAATATTAAATGCTTTAGTTTCCGTGTAAGGCACTGGACGCCAGAATCGAAAATGGTGAACTTTTTCTCAATTTTTTGATTTTTATATAGTTTTTTGATAAATTCTGAAGCAATATTTAACTAAAAGAAGTCAACGTATTTTATTAAATGTTTCTTGCAAAACTATAGTAATAAAATTACACTATATTATAGTATTGCTTTCATACACGGCACTGAGCGATTCATTAAATTGTATGAATTTTGACAACGTGTTGAGTAATTCCAAGTAGATAAGATTTTGTACGCTATATGGTATTTGTTTTTTGTTATTTGTTATTTAGCTAATTGGGTGTTTGTGAAATGAATTCTCAATAATAATAAATAAAATAACGTAATTATATAAACTATCAAATCTATTTATATGAAAATTAGTAATTGAAATCATACTGAATACATTGTTAAATGTAGACATGCTTTAGCAGAAACATTATATATAATCGTATATTTTCATTTACGAGACTCCGCAGAATTCATATATTTAAATACTGCTTTCTGCTTTGGTATTTCACAATTTGACTAATACATTATAATTTGCCTGGAGTATATTTTGTATTCATTACATTTTTAACTATGAATTGAAATTAAAATGCCCTCAAAAATAGTAGTTTCAAAACAAAAACAAAGTATATAACATTTATCTAATTAAATATACGTACGTGTTGCTTTTTTCTCTTATATTTATTACTAAACATTTAAAGTAAGTTTAACAACATAGTTTAATGATAATAGATAAATATTTTCTATAATTTTTTGTACTTTTGTTGGCATTAAGTTCATTAAAAAGAATAAACAAGCCAAACAAATTATAAATTAATATAAAAATTAAATAATAATTTTAATAAATTTATTTTAGCATATAGAGTAGCGTACTTAATATTAGTAATGATCTAAATTATTAATCAGAAATAGTATTCACTAAATTGAATTTGGTACTTTTTGGAATGAGAATGGTATTCAAATATTAACGAACGACAACCCCAAATAGTGTTTTTTCCGAAACTCACCAGTTTATTTACATCCAATGGGGAATGAAAAATTGGTTTGTTTACATCCAGTGGCGAAAAAATTGCTAGCAAAACAAGTGTATTCTGTGAATGATTAATTAAGTTTCATTTCTCATATTCTCTGGTTTTGGTGAAGTAGTGTAGGCTTGTATCTATCATAGATGGTTGAAATGACCATAGTGGAAGCAATTTTGTCTGTGTGTGGATGGGTTTACAGTGTAAGTTTAGTTCTTTACTAAGTGTTATTGCCTTGTATGGGGAGGATAATAGTTTGGGGTGTCTTTTTGATTTCAAGGTTTTGTTGATGGGTGTATAAAGTTGGGAATCGTTAGCGAGTATAATACATTTTTTTAGTTTGGCAAGTGAAAGCTGATATCTGATTTCTAGAGTATTAATTTTTGAATCGAAGAGAATGTTGTTGATGGGGGTCGACCTAAAGACACCTAGATCTATCTTAGAGCGGCATGGTAGATTGTTTTAATTTTGTATCGTTGGGACGGTAGGGCGCTAGCATAGAGGAGGCGGCCGTAATCAATTTTAGACATAATTATGGAGTTAATGACAGTTATTAAGGTTAGATGATTGCAGTTACATTTTTTGCCTGATAAGACACATGATTATCTGCAGAATTGTTTGAAAGAGATAGGAGGGTTTCAATGTGGTCATTCCATGTACATATATCTTCTATTAAATGTGGTGCCAAGAATTTTTAGTGTATCTACGTTAGTAATTGTGGTTGAGTTTGAGATTAATTGTAATTTGCAAGATTGTTTTCTTCAAAACTGAATGTATTTACATTTTGAGAGTTCTGCGAGTTCTGTGAATACTCGGCATCAAGTGAGGATATCGTTAAGTAGAGGAATAATGTCTAGTGCAGGGATTCTCAACGCTTTTGTCGCGGCACACTTTTAATGATTTCACCATTTTGCGGCACACAAAGAAAAAGATAACTTTACAAGTTGTTTTCTTACCTATAATAACACTGTGTAAAATAATTTATGATAATAATTTTGAATGTAAAATAAAATAATATGTACTACAAAAACAACAGTACATTTATTAAGGGATTAATTACAAGTTAATAATAAGAATACTTTTAATAAGAAATTTGAGCTTGATGTTTTTTGATAATTTCATTTATATTTTGTCGTAAAAATGAAAATGCTACTCTCATATCGTCTTCTACATTTAACAGTCTCGATCTTTTTTCGTTTTTATGTTGGTAAAGAAAATTCGAATTCACACAAATAAGATGTATAAAATTGTAGTAATATTTTTGAAGCTTTTTTGGCTATCATGGGATAATCGCATCTAATGTTCATCCAAAATGAATTAATTGATTCTTAGGAATATTTTAAAATTAAATCTCGATTTTTAGAAAGTGAAATTAGTTCTTCCTCTTCATTCAAAGTAAATTCAAATACAGAAGTATTCGTTCTCACAAATGGATTACGAACTCTATAAAATTTTTGTATATCTAAATTTTTGTTTTCTTGCTGAGTTGTTCAATTTATAAAACTGTCCTTAAAACAACCTCTTTTTGTACGTACTAGTGAGGCTAGCCGTCCTATGGATGGGTTTCCATCCGAATACATTTCGTCAGATAACGAACGAAAACTTTCGTCAGAATTCTCATATGTAATATCTTCCACTAAACATGATCTTGCAAAGTAATACAGCATATAATGCATTGTGTTGTGCGATATCAACTTTAAATTGTCATTATCAGATAACCAAACAAGCTACAACATTTCTGATTACACCATAAAAAAATTTTAAGTTTTCTCCGCTTATGATGTCGATACACCATTAAGATATTTTTGAAATAAAAATTTTCCTCGCTGTTCGTAATTTTCAAGTGTAAAATGAAAATCGAAAATTTTTTGTATCTTAATTGCTGATAAAGTATCGCATTTTTCGTAATTGTTTTTTAAGAGTTGCCTTCCTCACAGTTTACAGAATGAATTGATACCACATTGTTCAAATCGGTAGAAAAATAAGGAAAAAATCGCAATGTAAACAACTGCTTGCATTGAAAATTGAAATCGTCTGAATAGATCCCATTCAATTCAGATGTTTCACAGATAGCTTGTTTTCGTGTGTACGAGTATACACCAGAATTATTGCGACTATAGTGGAATGTCCATGTCGTTTCAATGCAATGGGATCATTCAGACGAAGAAAATTCGTATGAGAACCAACAGAAGGGCAACCTGACACGTGTGAGCCGACTTGAGGCATAAAAATCAGTTTATGATTCTAAAAAAGAACAAGTAATTAAAATTTTTTTTATGTATTTAAATAACTATTCCAGTTAAAATAATTTGTACATTTTCTTTTTTTAATTATATTTTTTAATCATTTTAACATATTCATATATAACATATAAATACTTTTCTTTAATTGAAACTTTACTCGTAATAAAAAAGTATTATAATTTTTATTATACTCGTATACTTTCTAAGGTTGTCAAAGTATACTAAAATTTTTCTGTTTGTCATGAAATTTATTATGTAAGATTTTGGGTCTGATTTTCCAGCATTTAAGTTCGTCAATTATAGTGTGGATACCTATTTTGTCAAAGGCTTTAGCGAAGTCAAGCGAGATAATTGAGGAATGGTTTTTAGTCGAGAGGGAAAATGATATCAGATAGTCTATTAGTGAGATAATTTTTCAAGTTTTGTATATCTGCGGTTTGAAGTGGTATATTATTATATAAATTTACAAGACGATGGGAAACTGAATGATATAGGTGTTTTAGCTAGGGGTGGGAAATTCTATCTATGCCAGAGTTTTTCCTTTTAAATTGATGAGAGTAGTTCGATGTGGGTCTTCTAATTTTGTAGTAATATTGAACAGGGGATACTGTATTGCAATTATGGGGGCCAAGGTATGGCATTTATGTTGACAGAATGTGGATAAGAAATTATTGTCATTAGATTCAGATTATCAGAATTTACAAAGCTCATTAGCTATATGTTGTTTATCTATTATGAAAGATTGATTGTCTATGCAATTAATACCGTGTATGGAGGGATAGGGTTTGGTGCCACAAAAAGTTCTTATGTGTGACCATATTTTGGAGCGGGATGTAGATGGCTTGATTTCGGCTGTAAAGTTTTCTAGAGATTGGTGTTGTGAAATTTTTATTTCTCTTTTGAAGATGGCATTAGCTCTTTTGAAATTAAGCATGCTAATTGTGTCAATATTGTGCCTTAGTGTGTACCATAGTTTATTTTTTTGTGATTTTAATTTTAGTAAATTAATGTACCACCAAGGGACTGAATACTTATGTTTTGTGTTTATGCTAGTTTGTGGGACAGGTACATTTCAATTTTGTCTTATTATCTTAATTATGTTGGCAGATTCTTTATTGATGTTAGGACTAGTTTGTCTTTCTGTAATACCCTCGTAGAGGATGTGAATTTTTCCCAATTGACGAGATCATTTTAGAATTTAGGGGTTAATTTAAGAATAAGTTTTACTCGGCTAAAGAGTGAAGTTATTATTGGGAAGCGGTAACTGTCATGTAGATTCGGATCTACTTGCCATGATGAATGTAGAGCTAATGATGGTGAAGCTAAGGTAAGATAAATATTGGTAAATGTGTGGTGAGTCCTGAAGTGTGTTGGTAAACCGTCATTCAAAATTAATGGTGATTGATTAATGAATTTGGATGTTGTGTTACCTCTGCCATTATTACTGGAGGATCCCCATTATTTGTGCCAACGATTTAGATCACCAGCGATGATAGTGGGCTCAGCTAGTGTCTTAAAGATTTTACGGAGATTATTGAGAGAGAAGGATTTGTTGGGAGGTTGTTGCTCACGTTGGTCGGGGTTCTCGACACGCCCATTCTACATCGGGAAGAAGCAACAAAACAAGGAAGTTTATTTAAATCCCCTAGTTTTCTTTCCAACAACTTGCCTTTCCGTTCGATGCTTCCAGCCGGATATCCTCTTCTGCTCTATCTGCCAAGCGAACCCGACCCATCGTTACCGCCTTAGCTAAACATATTCTTGTATGATCTATTACACATCATACTATTTTACGGATGCCGTTTTTACAACTAAATAACCTACCTACGCATACTATTACATTTAAGCTAAATTTAAGATTTTTGTATATAATTATAACGTTAGTCTTAATGTATGTACATGCAACAATTACTACTTACCCTGACGGGACGGGAGGCGCTTTTCGTTTTTTTTATTGATCACTCCATCAACATTTACATACACTTTTCAACCACTCGATTTGGCTTTCACTTGATTCGGGAATCTGAACGGTTTGTTTTGTATTCAAGCCAGGAATTGACAGTTTTATTATTCATGATATTATAATAAAAACGGGCGAGTTAAAATAGGCCACGACAAGCAAATTTGAATTGGATTGACTGCTTCCAATTCTATTACATTCACACTCATAAATTATAGGAATCTTGTATTTGTAATTTGCGAAAAATTTATTTGATTTGAACTATTTTGCAAAAGTAAACCAACATTTTATGAAGAATTCTTATATTCACTCAAATTAAAACAGTTATTTCATTTCCACAAAAAAAATTTATGTACGCTACGACGTTACAAACGAGAATCCAAAAATTCAAAAGAACCGGGTTTTAAACTGTGTGTCTCATATATATCGTCCTCTGATTTTTCACTTTCCCACTATTCCTCAATTGACCGTTTCAGCGGCAAAGCCGGCCAATCATACTATTTTAGATTTACACAAATCTGAGGTAGTGCCATCTATACATCATAATTGTTCCACCGTGAATTCAGCATAATAGATGACAGATTAATAACAACAAGAACTAGAAAAAGAATACCAAAACTCAAAAAGGAAAAAATAGACACGGCAGCGAAATAAACTATTGCAACAAGGTATATAGGCACTAATAATATTAAGTTGAGTGGCTGATTGTATTTTAGCTTCCACTGCTTCAAAGTCCTTTGGGACTTGAATTCTGTTGTGTTGGAGTGAATTGTGTATGAGTAGTGCTGCTCCTCCTGAAGCACGTTTATTGTAAGAAGAGTTGGCGTTGTTTATGCATAGGATAGAATAGTTTATAGGTATGTTAGAATTATGATCTATTAGGGTTTTTTGAAGGGAGATGATATCTGGTACATAGTTAAGGAGGTTGGAGTAAGGGAAACTCTAGAACATCTCCTTTGTATATGTGCTGCGTTATCAAGTCCGTTATAGGAGTCCCACAATTTGGGAGATTGGAAGCCATCTCAGGAATGGAGCTGACAGCACTGCTGAAATTCGCAAAAAGCATTGACATTCTACGAGATGTCTACTGGAAATCTGCATAAACGTCAGACCCCATCTGGTATCGCTAGGGACCAATCGGTCTATGTGCGGCTTTAAGCCAACTAGGTTAACCTAACCTAACCTTGATAACATCCATATTAATAAAATTACTCAAACTCAGTTTGAAAGTAGTTTCTATGTGACTGTATAAAAATGGCTTTCGGATATTTTTCGGACTTGAATTCCTTATTCAAATTATTAATAATATTCAATATATATGACAAAAACATGAAATAAATTTTGGCCCCGCTCGAGATTGTTTCAGCTCTTTCGGCTGCTCGAATACTATTCATTTCAGGGAAACAAGAAATAAGAAATAACTACACTTTCCCATTGTTCAATTATGCGATGTATCACTGCTTGAAGCTTCTACAATTTTACGTGACAAAGGTCTTGAAATTCTCGTAATTCATTGATTCGTTTCGGATTGTGAGAAAAAATTAATAAATATTTCTGCACATATTTTCAATATTTCTGCACATATTGAACAAAGCGCTCAACTCTAGTGAAGTGCGGTATGAATTAATATCGCTCTGTTTGTAAGTCGAATAAATTTAAAAAAAGTGTTAATTACGACAGGACGCTCCATTGGCATTTTTGTTCAGCATTGATTAAGTGCAGCAGTGATTTTGGTGTGTTAATTGGCGCATAAAGTTATAAACATATAAAATAAAATTGCCACTAAAGAGAAAAGCCAATACTAAAAACTGGTAATTTCGCAAAAATGAGTGTTTTGCGCTCGCCACAGCGCGAGCGTAACAATAGTCAAACAATAGTCAAACATTTGAAGAACAATAGTCAAACATTTGAAGAACCAGCAACAGGCATATCAAATCAAAGAGCCCCATCTAACTCCAGTGCACTTTCTCCGCAAGATCAAATGAATCGCAGCGGCTGTGGTCACACAATATAGCGGTCGCTCACGAACCAGAAAAATTTCAGTCGTCTGTGCTTAACGTTCTGAGCGAGCCAACCAACTTAAAAGATATCATAAAAACACAACGCGTAAAAATGCATACAACTCTTGCCTCATCGAATGCAGTCACTAAAACAACGTTTTTATACAGCCAAGCAATATGTACGAGCACACTCACTGCAGCTCCAGCTCTGATAAAATATTCAACGACAAATTTATCAGAAAATGTCTCTCTCTCTCTTTAGAAAATGAAACAGACCATGGTGTAAGAATAGGTGATGGACAAATTAAACCGCCAACAACAGGTGGTGCAAAAAGTTCTGTGACAAGACTGGTATAGATAGATCCACAAAAAAACGGATATAAAAGACAGGCAAAAAATGCGAGACTAACTCCTCAAGCGGTGAAAATATCTGCCTCTCCGAAACAAATAAGTAGTAGCACTTTAGGTACATATTTGCATTATTAGAGAATGAAAACGATGACTCATCTCCTGCAGACAATTCCATTGCCAAAACTACTAAGCCGCCACCATTCTACTTTTGAGATGCTCAAATGCAACTGTAGCTAGTCTTGTAGGAACTAACAATTTCCACGTAACGTCCATAACAAACGGGAATATAAAAGAAGCGAAACTACAGACATACAATGAAAGCAATTACCGCAAAATTGTATCCTATCTTCAAAAAAAGGTAAAAAATACTATACATATTAATTGAAGAGCAGTAAAGGCCTAGTAGTTGTTATTAAAGGTATTGAGAATAGTGTAAGTACTAATGAAATCAAAGATTCTCTCGAAATGGCCGGATTTAAAGTTAAAACGGTATTCAACATAAAAAACAGAGACAAAGTACCACAACCACTATTTCAAATAGAACTTGAACCGAATGGAAGAAAATTCAAAAGTAACGAAACACACCCAATTTACCATTTGCGTTACTTATTACATAGACGAATAACCGTTGAAGAACCACACAAAATAAAAGGCCCTGTCCAGTACTACGATTGCCAAGAATACGGGTACAAACAATCGTACTGTACCTTACGCACTGTTTGTGCTGCCTATGGGTACCTTCACCATTCCTCCAAGTATTTGTCTGACAAATCAAACATAAATGCAAAAAAATTCAGCAATTGTGGGAAAACCCACACGGCAAACTACAGAGGCTGCCCAGTGTATTTATCAATCAAAAATAAATTAGATCAGAAACCAGCTTTCATTACACAGATATTGCTAAATCAATCGAACCCCATAAGCAACTGACCAGTGAAAACGCTTCTACACCAAGGTCATATGCCAGCGTAGTAAAGTCTGGATCTGAAGTAATTCCTAGCTTTGGAAATCCTATGCAAATTGTAGAATTCATGATATCAAAATGAACAAATTGTATGACAGAATTTATGACATCAATACAAAGCATGTTGCAACGGTTATTGAAAACTCAAAACCAACTTATGCAATTGTTGATCTCGATTAAATTAACTATATTAAGATATGTCATTGGAATGCAAACGGCATTAACCAACACAAAACTTGAAATTCAACACTTCCTGCATACTAGGCAAATTGACATTATGCTTTTATGACAAACGCACTTGACAAACAAAAATTATTTTGTAATATCTGGATATAAATTCTACTAGACAAACCATCCAGATAATAAAGCACATGGCGGTACGGGTATATTAATAAGAGATAGATTTAAGCATCATGCACTAGAAGAGTATGCAAAGGACTATCTGCAGGCAACATCAATATGTCTTCAATGCTGGGAGGAAAAAATTGTAGTAAGCGCAGTATATTGCCCTCCAAGATAATCTGTGACACAATTCTTCACATCATTGCGGACCAAATTTTTGGCAGCAGGTGTTTATAATTCGAAACATACCTTTTGGGGCTCCAGGTTAATAAATCCGCTCTTCTAACCTAGTCTTCGTGTCTTCAGGGCAACCGACATACTGGCCCTCTAACCATCAAAAAGTGCCTGACCTCATCGGTTTTGGAATAACCAGTTGTTTTGATCATGATTTGTTATCAGTAGAATAGTGTTTAGAGCTCGCTTCTGACCATTCATCAGTTATTATAGGTCTACATAAACAAGCTCAACTGGTTAAGAAAACAGGTCACCTAACCAATAAAAGAACAAGCTGGCTCAGGTACGGTCAATATGTAAGTAGTCATATAAACATTGGTCCTCAACAAAAGATTGCTAGCGATATTGACTCGGAACTTTTGGCCATCAACTCAGTTCATACATCTGCAGACACACACCATACTCCAACAGCCTTTTAACCCCGCTCCGCAACAACTCGTACAACATCGGCAGTTATCGATGATCTCGTTAAGGAGAAAAGGCACATAGGAAGAGAGTGGCTACAAAATAGATCACCCTACGCCAAACAGAAATTAGTATAAGCAAAAAAACCTCTCCGAAAAGCACTGAACTGCGAGCTAGAGAACAGTTTCAAAAAGGATACTGAGACGCTAACTCCAACACAAAATACTAATTACTCTTTATGGAAAGCCTATAAAAATAAAAAGACTCCTAAATAGTCATCCACCACTCAGGCAAAATAATGGATCTTGGGCAAGAGGTAACGAAGAGAAAGCCTCAGCGTTTGCAAATCATCTCAAATCCGTATTTCAATATACCCAACCAACCAACAAACAGTTTTGAAATTCCATTTTTGGCCCCGAAAATACCACTAATCCCGATGAAGGTTAAAATGAAGGAAGTGCCACTTGCAATTAAGACTCAGCTAAACCCGAAAAAAGCACCAAGATTTGAATTAATTACCGCAAAATCTATTGTGGATCTGCCTGAAATAGCTATCAAAATAGTGACGTAGATACTTAAAGCAATAATAAGGATTGGGTATTTTCCGCAACCCTGGAAAATATCACAAATTACAATGATACCAAATCCCGGGAAAGACACAACTCAACCGTCATCTTGTCGGCCCAAAAGCTTGCTCCCAGTAATTTCTAAATTATTTAAGAAACTGCTTCTTCTAAAGCTGCAGCCGCACATATACAAATCCAACATTATTCCTCACCATCAATTTGGATTTCGTGAGAATCACAGAACCATAGAGCAAATTAACCGCTTTACTATTGCAATTGGAAATACTTTTGAAGAAAAAAAATACTGCTCTGCTATATTTTTAGATATTGCACAGGCGTTTGACACAGTCTGGCATGTAGGATTAATATATAAAATTCTAAAACTCTTACCAACTTACTAATGTAAGATAACCGAAACTTCAGAGTAGAATATGGAGAATACATCACAAATGACTTTGATATTAATGCTGGGATTCCACACGGTAGGTTCTAGGTCCTGTACTATATGCATTATTCACAGCAGACCTCCCTACTGATAATCATCTAGTCACTTCAACATTCGCTGACGACACTGCTATTCTTAGTATACATAGCAATCCAATAGTGGCTTCGAATCGCTTTGAGGAGCATTTGAAGAAAATATAAGTGTGGCTGGCAAATTAGTGCATTAAGGTAAATGAGACCAAGAGCATTCATGTTACATTTACACTTAGGAAAGAAAGATGCCGTGTGATCACACTAAACAATACTCGAATACTGTAACATAGCTAGGAGTCCATCTAGACAGACGTCTAACTTGGCGGAACCATACTGAGGCAAAACGGACGCGTTAAAGGCCCATAAAATAAATAGGCTACTCAACTCCAAGTCAAGGCTTCAATTTTTTTTTTTTTTATATCTATATATATAAAAAGGAATGTTTGTTTGTTAGTGACGCTAAGGCTCGAGAACGGCTGGACCAATGGTATTTGCAGAGGTTGTTCGTTGTGGATCTGGGAAGGCTTAGAAATAAAAAAAACCTTATACTTTTCCTGAAGAAAAGTCGGAAAATTTAAAAATTCCAAAAAGGACTTTTTTCCATACAACATTTTTTTCTTTCTAATTTTTTTTTTCAATTGTTTCTTGCTCTATCTATCGATCTCAAAACATTCGAAAAAGTCGGAAAATTCGAAAAATAGAAAAACCTAATCTCACTTTTTGTTCTCATTTTTTTTTGTATGTGCGTGGTGTTACACGCGCACATTTAGTTTCATATTGGTGTTGTAAGCACTGACTGATACTACAATAACTCAACAGATGGAGCTGTAGACGCTTATTTATTTTGACAGCTGCGTATATTGTTTGTTCTTTCTGATTTGTTTATTCGAACACGTCCGCACTCACGGTCAATTGACGTTCTGACATTTATCCAAATTTTAATTGATTTCTCGAGTTAAATTCATTACATTAAATTGTTTACATTCACGAAATATTTGATTTTAAATCTGTGGATCATTAGTTTTTGCGTGAAATTATTGACATTTCAAACAAAAAAAGTGAGTTCATTATTTTCGTTTGTTGGTGAATACCTAACCTCATTTCCATTGGAATTTATTTGTGTTATTTCTTCAGCTGATTTCTAAATTATTTGAATCGTTCAATTTCGGTCGTTTGCTTTCTTTATTTCGGCTATTCAAAAGGTAAATTATTGAAAATTATTCCGTGAAAACTTTATGTGTGTTTCATACAAAGTGATCAAATACAGATTGAAATTTGTTACTATGCCACAAAGAGGTCGCGCTAATATCGGTCGGCGTTCCCGACGTAAAACGGACCAACGTAATTATACAGCTCGTCGTACGGAAGAGGAAAATGCTACTGCAAGGGAATCTGCTCGAATCGGAATGATTGAACATCGTGCGCGACAATCAAAAGAGGCTCACGAAGCTTACAATGAGTAACAACGATTGAGAAGAAGACAAGTTCGTGCTCAGGAAATTCATGAAGCAAGAGAACAACGTTTGGCTGTTCACCGACAACGCCAGCAACAACAACGATTGCCTAATTTAAATATCGAACGTGCAGCCTTTCGATATGAGCCGGACATTGAATACGGTGCGCACGCATCAGTTCGATTTGGTTCGATGTCTGTCGTTTGCCGCATTGCGATGCACTGAAATTTCCAAAAGACCCGGCCGGATTGTGTTGCGCAAGCGGATAAGTGAAATTACCAGAGTTACTTCCTCCACCAGAGGCATTGCGGTCTTTGCTTTACGGTGAATCACCAAATTCGAAACATTTTTTACAAAATTCCAAGATGTGTAACGATTGTTTTCAAATCACGTCGTTTGGTGGGGAAATTGTGAATGAACACATTCAAGGTTAGTTCAACAACAATCTAACACTTATTATCTCGCCAATAAAATACAGAAATTAACATATTTGTCTGCAACTATCCTGATTGCCGCATCCTGATCAAGTTCACAAATATCTCCAAATATATTTCCTTGGAGATTCAAATGAAGAAGTGAATCGACGTTGTGCAATTTTCGATGCGACGAAAAGAGAAATTGTGCAGCAATTGCAAGAAATGTTGCATGAACACAACGAACTAATTCGATTATTCAAAATTTCGTTAGAAAGATGCCATCTGATGATCACAGAATCGTCATAAAAGCGGACAAACGACCAGAAGGCACTCATGAACGGCAATATAATGCACCGACGGCCGATGAAATATCAATTGTTGCTGTTGGCGATAATTTAGAATCCCGCGATATTGTTATTAAATGTCGAGCTGGAGATACATTAGAGCGAATCAGTGAAACTCATCGATCGTATGACTCACTACAATATCCGCTTATGTTCTGCCGTGGTGAAGATGGATATCACTTGAGATACAACATTATCAATCCTGCCAATGGTTAGTAAAAGAAAAACAAACACTCTTGATTGTAGCTTCATTTTTTGTTAACTTTTAGGTGTCGATACAAATAAGAAGGTCAGTGCAATGAACTTTTACGCGTATCGATTGATGATTCGCGAAGGAATTGACAACCATCTCTTGAGATACCGCCGATTATTTCAACAATATGCAGTTGATGTATACGTGACGATGGAGACAGAACGACTCAATTTTATTCGGTTCAATCAGACCAAGCTTCGATCTGAAGAGTATATTCACTTGCGAGATGCGGTCAATAGCGATGAAGATGTGACAAACCTTGGCCGACTCACGAGTTTGCCATCAACATACATTGGCAGCCCAAGGCACATGCACGAGTACTCGCAGGTTGCGATGACATACGTGCGGAATTATGGACGGCCGGATTTGTTTGTTACATTCACTTGCAATCCAAAATGCCCACAGATAACGGAATTATTGAATCGTGGTCAATCAGCAAGCGATCGTCACGATGTCACAGCACGAGTTTTCAAACAACAGCTACGATATTTGATGAACTTTTTACGTGAAGCAACGTATATATGGTACTGTTAGATGCTGGATGTACTCAAGATTACACCAGATCAAATTGATCCATCCAGAATTATACGAAGTGGTGAAAACCAATTTGGTTCATGGACCTTGGGGACACTACAATCACACTTCGGTTTGTATGTCTGACAATAAATGCACGAAACACTATCCACGTGCTTTTATTTCGGAAACGCAAACTGGAAATGATGGATATCCACTCTATCGGCGTCGCTCATCAGACAACAATGGCAGAACATTCAGGATTCAATTTAGAGGAGTGAATATCGAAGTTGACAACACATGGATCGTACCATATTCGCCAATATTGTCTAAGACATTCAAAACTCATATCAATGTTAAGTATTGCAGTTCTGTGAAATAGATCAAATACGTTTGCAAGTACGTCAAAAAAGGAAGCGACATGGCGGTTATTGGCCTTGAACGAGATGAGATCAGTAAGTATCAAATGGGTCGATACGTGAACTGCAATGAAGCGCTTTGGAGAATATTTTCTTTTGTAATTCATGAGCGTTTTCCGACTGTTGTGCATCTCCCAGTTCATTTGAAGAGTGGCCCAAGAGTGTATTTCAACCCGAAGAATGCAGTACAGCGAGCGGAAATACCACCAGCAACAATATTGACGAATTTTTTCTCAACTTGCGCCAGTGATCCGTTTGCGAGAACATTGCTTTATTCGGAAATGCCTCGATATTATGCAATTGTTGATCTCGAAAAAACTATATTAAGATATGTCATTGGAATGCAAACGGCATTAACCAACACAAAACTTGAAATTCAACACTTCCTGCATACTAGGCAAATTGACATTATGCTTTTATCACAAACGCACTTGACAAACAAAAATTATTTTGTAATATCTGGATATAAATTCTACTAGACAAACCATCCAGATAATAAAGCACATGGCGGTACGGGTATATTAATAAGAAATAGATTTAAGCATCATGCACTAGAAGAGTATGCAAAGGACTATCTGCAGGCAACATCAATATGTCTTCAATGCTGGGAGGAAAAAATTGTAGTAAGCGCAGTATATTGCCCTCCAAGATAATCTGTGACACAATTCTTCACATCATTGCGGACCAAATTTTTGGCAGCAGGTGTTTATAATTCGAAACATACCTTTTGGGGCTCCAGGCTAATAAATCCGCTCTTCTAACCTAGTCTTCGTGTCTTCAGGGCAACCGACATACTGGCCCTCTAACCATCAAAAAGTGCCCGACCTCATCGGTTTTGGAATAACCAGTTGTTTTGATCATGATTTGTTATCAGTAGAATAGTGTTTAGAGCTCGCTTCTGACCATTCATCAGTTATTATAGGTCTACATAAACAAGCTCAACTGGTTAAGAAAACAGGCCACCTAATCAATAAAAGAACAAGCTGGCTCAGGTACGGTCAATATGTAAGTAGTCATATAAACATTGGTCCTCAACAAAAGATTGCTAGCGATATTGACTCGGAACTTTTGGCCATCAACTCAGTTCATACATCTGCAGACACACACCATACTCCAACAGCCTTTTAACCCCGCTCCGAAACAACTCGTACAACATCGGCAGTTATCGATGATCTCGTTAAGGAGAAAAGGCACATAGGAAGAGAGTGGCTACAAAATAGATCACCCTACGCCAAACAGAAATTAGTATAAGCAAAAAAACCTCTCCGAAAAGCACTGAACTGCGAGCTAGAGAACAGTTTCAAAAAGGATACTGAGACGCTAACTCCAACACAAAATACTAATTATTCTTTATGGAAAGCCTATAAAAATAAAAAGACTCCTAAAGAGTCATCCACCACTCAGGCAAAATAATGGATCTTGGGCAAGAGGTAACGAAGAGAAAGCCTCAGCGTTTGCAAATCATCTCAAATCCGTATTTCAATATACCCAACCAACCAACAAACAGTTTTGAAATTCCATTTTTGGCCCCGAAAATACCACTAATCCCGATGAAGGTTAATATGAAGGAAGTGCCACTTGCAATTAAGACTCAGCTAAACCCGAAAAAAGCACCAAGATTTGAATTAATTACCGCAAAACCTATTGTGGATCTGCCTGAAATAGCTATCAAAATAGTGACGTAGATATTTAATGCAATATTAAGGATTGGGTATTTTCCGCAACCCTGGAAAATATCACAAATTACAATGATACCAAATCCCGGGAAAGACACAACTCAACCGTCATCTTGTCGGCCCATAAGCTTGCTCCCAGTAATTTCTAAATTATTTAAGAAACTGCTTCTTCTAAAGCTGCAGCCGCACATATACAAATCCAACATTATTCCTCACCATAAATTTGGATTTCGTGAGAATCACAGAACCATAGAGCAAATTAACCGCTTTACTATTGCAATTGGAAATACTTTTGAAGAAAAAAAATACTGCTCTGCTATATTTTTAGATATTGCACAGGCGTTTGACACAGTCTGGCATGTAGGATTAATATATAAAATTCTAAAACTCTTACCAACTTACTAATGTAAGATAACCGAAACTTCAGAGTAGAATATGGAGAATACATCACAAATGACTTTGATATTAATGCTGGGATTCCACACGGTAGGTTCTAGGTCCTGTACTATATGCATTATTCACAGCAGACCTCCCTACTCATCTAGTCACTTCAACATTCGCTGACGACACTGCTATTCTTAGTATACATAGAAGTCCAATAGTGTCTTCGAATCGCCTTGAGGAGCATTTGAAGAAAATGGAAGTGTGGCTGGCAAATTGACGCATTAAGGTAAATGAAACCAAGAGCATTCATGTTACGTTTACACTTAGGAAAGAAACATGCCCTGTGATCACACTAAACAATGTTGCTATTCCTCAATCGAATACTGTAACATACCTAGGAGTCCACCTAGACAGACGACTATCTTGGGGGATCCATATTGAAGCAAAAAGAACGCATATAAAGTTAAAGGCCCATAAAATTTGTTTAGAACATAAACTTCTATTGTACAAGGCAGTGATCAAACCAGTTTGGTCATACGGAGCTGAGCTTTGGTGGAATACTAGTTCATCGAACGTCAAGCTGATACAACGAGTGCAATCGAAAATCTTGCGTGCAATCACGTGTGCGCCTTGGTTCGTTAGAAATGCTGACATCCATAAGGACCTCAACATTCCTCTTGTTAAAAGTGAGATCACAGAGATTATGCTCAAACACAAAAAACAACTACGAGAACACTCAAATCCATTGGTAAAAAATCTACTTAGAATTAAAACAAAGATTGGACTAACATATATATAAAATGCATTAGATATTAAATAACTACTATAAGATACTAAACTGAAATGATTTAAATTGAATTACAATTAAAAGGCAAACATGTGGTGAAATTTAATACTAAGACGAAACACTGGTGCGGGATAAATATAGTTAGTTTAGGTCTTAAGATTTAATTACTTATTATATTAAATGAGTGAATTCATTAAATAAATGAACTGTTTAAAAAAAAAAAATTGCGTAATCATTTATGAAGCGTCGATAATATCCGGCAAGGCCCAAAAAGGATCTGCGGCTCCTTAGACTCTTGGGTAGCTCGAATTGAACGCTGTCGTTCACTTTCTGCGGGTAGGACTTTATTCCCTCTTTCGTCACTACAAAACCCAGGAAACCTCGGTAATTAAAAATTTAGATTTCTCCCCAGCTGCCCTCATGTTTGCTTCGTACAACTTACCAAAGACTAGGCGAACATATCTGAGGTGACTATCCCTGTTGGTAGAAAATATCAAAACCTCATCTATGTAGACGTAACAACACTTGCCGATTTCGCGGCGCAGAAAATCGTCAATCACTCGCTGGAAGATGCTGAGCGCATTCTTCAATCGCAAGGGCAGGCGGCAGTATTCGTAATTGCCTTTGTTGGCGGAGAATGCTCTTTTCCCCCTGTCCTCTTCTGCGAGCGCAATCTGGTAAAATCCGTTCTTCAGGTCCACAGTGGAAAAGTACTCTGATCTTGCTTGACAAGATCACGGATGGGTCGGGTGTGGGATAATTGTCGCTGTTGGTGACGTCATTGAATCTCTTAAAATCAAGGAATCGGCTACGCCCTTTTTAGGGACCACCCACAGTGGATTATTGCATAGCGAGTAAGAATAATTCCCTCCCTGATCATGGTCTCGATTTCGTTATTCATGAAGTCAGTACCGGCGCCTAACTTCGGTTTCGATGGTTGCCACAACTCTTGTATTAATTGAGAGGCCCTACTCCGGGCTGGCGAACACCCTGTCCAACTCGGTTAAAAGCTGTTCCAGGCCGTCCCGTACCTCTGTCGCAGTCCCTTTGATGTCCTCATGCACGGCATTTATTTCCTGGCATGAGAGTTCTGTGAAGACTCAATGCCCTTACGGTGGAGGAGGAATCCCTTATTTAGATGGAAAGTGACTTCAAACTCCGTAAGGAAATTTAAAACAAAGATTGCATTGAATGTGGCAACGCCGGGAAGAATAAAAACGTAGATTATTCGTGTAATACTTGCATTTCAAATGATGCCCTAACTACACTAACTCCGCCTGCAGACTGCACCCTGATTGTGCGGTTTACCGGCTTCACCCCCGAAGGAAATCGAGGTCACTAATATAGTTCTTGGCAGACCCAGTGTCAATCAAAAACTTAAGGGGGCGGTCGTGCAATGTTATTGAGAGGTATGGTAGGGAGGTTCGCCCAAACCTAAAAAATTCTTGCTGGTGCTGACCGGACGAATTGGGCTGATAGAAGGGTTCAAATGGCCTCCTAGGGTTATTCTGCTGACCGCTGAAGGCGGGTCTACCGGAAGGTCGTCTCTGCTACGTACCCTGGGATGGTGGGTAGGCTACCCGCGAGTTGGAAGGTCTTTCTATCCCCAATGGTGCTCTATATTCGAGTACCGCTTGCCTCTGGCTCGCCCACTGACGACCATCTCGTGGCGACCGCTGTTCTCAGACTGGCTGCATGTCATAGTGGTTGCATGTCATAGGGTGAACGATACGACCCCTCCTGCTGCCTTGGGTTTGCCCAGTTTAAGGCTCTTTCATTAACATTGCTCAGGTGCTGTTGGAACCTGTCCGTGACGACCCAAATTTGCTGCAGAGAGTCATAACTGGTGACGAATCATGGGTCTGTAGTTATGACTTAGAAACCAAAGTTCAAAAAAGCACGCCAAGTTCGGTCAAATGTGAAGGTTTTGCTGACAGTTTTCTTTGATTGCAGGGGCGTGGTGCATTATGAATTCTTGCCGCTGGGTCGAACGGTCAATAAGGAATATTATCTTCAAGTAATGCGCAATTTGCGAGAAGCAATCTGCCAGAAACGCCCGGATTTGTGGAAGAACAAAAATTGGCTTTTGCATCATGATAATGCCCCTGCTCACACATCATTACTTGTGCGCGAATTTTTTGCAAAAAAAAAACACTGTAATAATGCCGCAGCCACCGTATTCCCCAGACCTGGCCCCGTGTGACTTTTTCTTGTTCCCGGAACTGAAAAGGCCCATGAAAGGACGATGCTACGCCACAATTGAGGAGATAAAGACGGCATCAAAGGAGGATCTGAACAAGATCACAAAAAATGATTTTTCAAAATGCTTCGAGGATTGGAAAAATCGTTATCACAAGTGTATAATGTCTGATGGGGAGTACTTTGAAGGAGACAAAATATATATTAATGAATAAACAAGTTTCTATTTCTGAAATCAAACTATTCATTTTTCAACATTTTAGTTGTAGTCAAAAAATCATCGGGTAACTACAAACTAGTTGTTTTTTTTTGATAATCTGATTATAAATCAGTTATATAATAGACGGCTGCTTTGGCCGAAGTTGTAAACAGGCTGATCTTAGTACCTGCAGACCAGATTTCGACTCCCAGAAATTATAGTTCTTTTATAAAGAAATATATATATATTTTTTTATTGTTTTCTTTAAAATACAAACTTGCCTCATCGAAGGCAGTCACTACAACAACTTTTTTATACATTCAAGCAATATGTACGAGCACACTCACTGCAGCTCCAGCTCTGATAAAATATTCAACGACATATTTATCAGAAAATGTCTCTCTCTCTCTCTTTAGAAAATGGAACAGACCATGGTGTAAGAATAGGTGATGGACAAATTAAACCGCCAACAACAGGTGGTGCAAAAAGTTCTGTGACAAGACTGGTATAGATAGATCCACAAAAAAACGGATATAAAAGACAGGCAAAAAATGCGAGACTAACTCCTCAAGCGGCAAAAATATCTGCCTCTCCGAAACAAATAAGTAGTAGCACTTTAGGTCAGAACATATTTGCATTATTAGAGAATGAAAAAGATGACTCATCTCCTGCAGACAATTCCATTGCCAAAACTACTAAGCCGCCACCATTCTACTTTTGAGATTCTTAAATGCGACTGTAGCTAGTCTTGTAGGAACTAACAATTTCCACGTAACGTCCATAACAAACGGGAATATAAAAGAAGCGAAACTACAGACATACAATGAAAGCAATTACCGCAAAATTGTATCCTATCTTCAAAAAAAGGTAAAAAATACTATACATATTAATTGAAGAGCAGTAAAGGCCTATTAGTTGTTATTAAAGGTATTGAGAATAGTGTAAGTACTAATGAAATCAAAGATTCTCTCGAAATCGCCGGATTTAAAGTTAAAACGGTATTCAACATAAAAAACAGAGACAAAGTACCACAACCACTATTTCAAGTAGAACTTGAACCGAATGGAAGAAAATTCAAAAGTAACGAAACACACCCAATTTACCATTTGCGTTACTTATTACATAGACGAATAACCGTTGAAGAACCACACAAAATAAAAGGCCCTGTCCAGTACTACGATTGCCAAGAATACGGGTACAAACAATCGTACTGTTCCTTACGCACTGTTTGTGCTGCCTATGGTTACCTTCACCATTCCTCCAAGTATTTGTCTGACAAATCAAACATAAATGCAAAAAAATTCAGCAATTGTGGGAAAACCCACACGGCAAACTACAGAGGCTGCCCAGTGTATTGCATTATTCACAGCAGACCTCCCTACTCATCTAGTCACTTCAACATTCGCTGACGACACTGCTATTCTTAGTATACATAGAAGTCCAATAGTGTCTTCGAATCGCCTTGAGGAGCATTTGAAGAAAATGGAAGTGTGGCTGGCAAATTGACGCATTAAGGTAAATGAAACCAAGAGCATTCATGTTACGTTTACACTTAGGAAAGAAACATGCCCTGTGATCACACTAAACAATGTTGCTATTCCTCAATCGAATACTGTAACATACCTAGGAGTCCACCTAGACAGACGACTATCTTGGGGGATCCATATTGAAGCAAAAAGAACGCATATAAAGTTAAAGGCCCATAAAATTTGTTTAGAACATAAACTTCTATTGTACAAGGCAGTGATCAAACCAATTTGGTCATACGGAGCTGAGCTTTGGTGGAATACTAGTTCATCGAACGTCAAGCTGATACAACGAGTGCAATCGAAAATCTTGCGTGCAATCACGTGTGCGCCTTGGTTCGTTAGAAATGCTGATATCCATAAGGACCTCAACATTCCTCTTGTTAAAAGTGAGATCACAGAGATTATGCTCAAACACAAAAAACAACTACGAGAACACTCAAATCCATTGGTAAAAAATCTACTTAGAATTAAAACAGAAACACGCCTCAAAAGATTGGACTAACCTATATATAAAATGCATTAGATATTAAATAACTACTATAAGATACTAAACTGAAATGATTTAAATTGAATTACAATTAAAAGGCAAACATGTGGTGAAATTTAATACTAAGACGAAACACTGGTGCGGGATAAATATAGTTAGTTTAGGTCTTAAGATTTAATTACTTATTATATTAAATGAGTGAATTCATTAAATAAATGAACTGTTTAAAAAAAAAAATTGCGTAATCATTTATGAAGCGTCGATAATATCCGGCAAGGCCCAAAAAGGATCTGCGGCTCCTTAGACTCTTGGGTAGCTCGAAATGAACGCTGTCGTTCACTTTCTGCGGGCAGGACTTTATTCCCTCTTTCGACACTACAAAACCCAAGAAACCTCGGTAATTAAAAATTTAGATTTCTCCCCAGCTGCCCTCATGTTTGCTTCGTACAGCTTACCAAAGACTAGGCGAACATATCTGAGGTGACTATCCCTGTTGGTAGAAAATATCAAAACCTCATCTATGTAGACGTAAGAACACTTGCCGATTTCGCGGCGCAGAAAATCGTCAATCACTCGCTGGAAGATGCTGAGCGCATTCTTCAATCGCAAGGGCAGGCGGCTGTACTCGTATTTGCCTTTGTTGGCGGAGAATGCTCTTTTCCCCCTGTCCTCTTCTGCGAGCGCAATCTGGTAAAATCCGTTCTTCAGGTCGACAGTGGAAAAGTACTCTGATCTTGCCAAGTTGGACAAGATCACGGATGGGTCGGGTGTGGGATAATTGTCGCTGTTGGTGACGTCATTGAATCTCTTAAAATCAAGGAATCGGCTACGCCCTTTTTAGGGACCACCCACAGTGGATTATTGTATAGCGAGTAAGAATAATTCCCTCCCTGATCATGGTCTCGATTTCGTTATTCATGAAGTCAGTACCGGCGCCTAACTTCGGTTTCGATGGTTGCCACAACCCTTGTATTAAGTGAGAGGCCCTACTCCGGGCTGGCGAACACCCTGTCCAACTTGGTTAAAAGCTGTTCCAGGCCGTCCCGTACCTCTGTCGCAGTCTCTTTGATGTCCTCATGCACGGCATTTATTTCCTGGCATGAGAGTTCTGTGAAGACTCAATGCCCTTACGGTGGAGGAGGAATCCCTTATTTAGATGGAAAGTGACTTCAAACTCCGTAAGGAAATTTAAAACAAAGATTGCATTGAATGTGGCAACGCCGGGAAGAATAAAAACGTAGATTTTTCGTGTAATACTTGCATTTCAAATGTTGCCCTAACTACACTAACTCCGTCTGCAGACTGCACCCTGATTGTGCGGTTTACCGGCTTCACCCCCGAAGGAAATCGAGGTCACTAATATAGTTCTTGGCAGACCCAGTGTCAATCAAAAACTTAAGGGGGCGGTCGTGCAATGTTATTGAGAGGTATGGTAGGGAGGTTCGCCCAAACCTAAAAAATTCTTGCTGGTGCTGACCGGACGAATTGGGCTGATAGAAGGGTTCAAATGGCCTCCTAGGGTTATTCTGCTGACCGCTGAAGGCGGGTCTACCGGAAGGTCGTCTCTGCTACGTACCCTGGGATGGTGGGTAGGCTACCCGCGAGTTGGAAGGTCTTTCTATCCCCAATGGTGCTCTATATTCGAGTACCGCTTGCCTCTGGCTCGCCCACTGACGACCATCTCGTGGCGACCGCTGTTCTCAGACTGGCTGCATGTCATAGTGGTTGCATGTCATAGGGTGAACGATACGACCCCTCCTGCTGCCTTGGGTTTGCCCAGTTTAAGGCTCTTTCATTAACATTGCTCAGGAGCTGTTGGAACCTGTCCGTGACGACCCAAATTTGCTGCAGAGAGTCATAACTGGTGACGAATCATGGGTCTGTAGTTATGACTTAGAAACCAAAGTTCAAAAAAGCACGCCAAGTTCGGTCAAATGTGAAGGTTTTGCTGACAGTTTTCTTTGATTGCAGGGGCGTGGTGCATTATGAATTCTTGCCGCTGGGTCGAACGGTCAATAAGGAATATTATCTTCAAGTAATGCGCAATTTGCGAGAAGCAATCTGCCAGAAACGCCCGGATTTGTGGAAGAACAAAAATTGGCTTTTGCATCATGATAATGCCCCTGCTCACACATCATTACTTGTGCGCGAATTTTTTGCAAAAAAAAAACACTGTAATAATGCCGCAGCCACCGTATTCCCCAGACCTGGCCCCGTGTGACTTTTTCTTGTTCCCGGAACTGAAAAGGCCCATGAAAGGACGATGCTACGCCACAATTGAGGAGATAAAGACGGCATCAAAGGAGGATCTGAACAAGATCACAAAAAATGATTTTTCAAAATGCTTCGAGGATTGGAAAAATCGTTATCACAAGTGTATAATGTCTGATGGGGAGTACTTTGAAGGAGACAAAATATATATTAATGAATAAACAAGTTTCTATTTCTGAAATCAAACTATTCATTTTTCAACATTTTAGTTGTAGTCAAAAAATCATCGGGTAACTACAAACTAGTTGTTTTTTTTTGATAATCTGATTATAAATCAGTTATATAATAGACGGCTGCTTTGGCCGAAGTTGTAAACAGGCTGATCTTAGTACCTGCAGACCAGATTTCGACTCCCAGAAATTATAGTTCTTTTATAAAGAAATATATATATATTTTTTTATTGTTTTCTTTAAAATACAAACTTGCCTCATCGAAGGCAGTCACTACAACAACTTTTTTATACATTCAAGCAATATGTACGAGCACACTCACTGCAGCTCCAGCTCTGATAAAATATTCAACGACAAATTTATCAGAAAATGTCTCTCTCTCTCTTTAGAAAATGAAACAGACCATGGTGTAAGAATAGGTGATGGACAAATTAAACCGCCAACAACAGGTGGTGCAAAAAGTTCTGTGACAAGACTGGTATAGATAGATCCACAAAAAAACGGATATAAAAGACAGGCAAAAAATGCGAGACTAACTCCTCAAGCGGCAAAAATATCTGCCTCTCCGAAACAAATAAGTAGTAGCACTTTAGGTCAGAACATATTTGCATTATTAGAGAATGAAAAAGATGACTCATCTCCTGCAGACAATTCCATTGCCAAAACTACTAAGCCGCCACCATTCTACTTTTGAGATGCTCAAATGCAACTGTAGCTAGTCTTGTAGGAACTAACAATTTCCACGTAACGTCCATAACAAACGGGAATATAAAAGAAGCGAAACTACAGACATACAATGAAAGCAATTACCGCAAAATTGTATCCTATCTTCAAAAAAAGGTAAAAAATACTATACATATTAATTGAAGAGCAGTAAAGGCCTATTAGTTGTTATTAAAGGTATTGAGAATAGTGTAAGTACTAATGAAATCAAAGATTCTCTCGAAATCGCCGGATTTAAAGTTAAAACGGTATTCAACATAAAAAACAGAGACAAAGTACCACAACCACTATTTCAAGTAGAACTTGAACCGAATGGAAGAAAATTCAAAAGTAACGAAACACACCCAATTTACCATTTGCGTTACTTATTACATAGACGAATAACCGTTGAAGAACCACACAAAATAAAAGGCCCTGTCCAGTACTACGATTGCCAAGAATACGGGTACAAACAATCGTACTGTTCCTTACGCACTGTTTGTGCTGCCTATGGTTACCTTCACCATTCCTCCAAGTATTTGTCTGACAAATCAAACATAAATGCAAAAAAATTCAGCAATTGTGGGAAAACCCACACGGCAAACTACAGAGGCTGCCCAGTGTATTGCATTATTCACAGCAGACCTCCCTACTCATCTAGTCACTTCAACATTCGCTGACGACACTGCTATTCTTAGTATACATAGAAGTCCAATAGTGTCTTCGAATCGCCTTGAGGAGCATTTGAAGAAAATGGAAGTGTGGCTGGCAAATTGACGCATTAAGGTAAATGAAACCAAGAGCATTCATGTTACGTTTACACTTAGGAAAGAAACATGCCCTGTGATCACACTAAACAATGTTGCTATTCCTCAATCGAATACTGTAACATACCTAGGAGTCCACCTAGACAGACGACTATCTTGGGGGATCCATATTGAAGCAAAAAGAACGCATATAAAGTTAAAGGCCCATAAAATTTGTTTAGAACATAAACTTCTATTGTACAAGGCAGTGATCAAACCAATTTGGTCATACGGAGCTGAGCTTTGGTGGAATACTAGTTCATCGAACGTCAAGCTGATACAACGAGTGCAATCGAAAATCTTGCGTGCAATCACGTGTGCGCCTTGGTTCGTTAGAAATGCTGATATCCATAAGGACCTCAACATTCCTCTTGTTAAAAGTGAGATCACAGAGATTATGCTCAAACACAAAAAACAACTACGAGAACACTCAAATCCATTGGTAAAAAATCTACTTAGAATTAAAACAGAAACACGCCTCAAAAGATTGGACTAACCTATATATAAAATGCATTAGATATTAAATAACTACTATAAGATACTAAACTGAAATGATTTAAATTGAATTACAATTAAAAGGCAAACATGTGGTGAAATTTAATACTAAGACGAAACACTGGTGCGGGATAAATATAGTTAGTTTAGGTCTTAAGATTTAATTACTTATTATATTAAATGAGTGAATTCATTAAATAAATGAACTGTTTAAAAAAAAAAATTGCGTAATCATTTATGAAGCGTCGATAATATCCGGCAAGGCCCAAAAAGGATCTGCGGCTCCTTAGACTCTTGGGTAGCTCGAAATGAACGCTGTCGTTCACTTTCTGCGGGCAGGACTTTATTCCCTCTTTCGACACTACAAAACCCAAGAAACCTCGGTAATTAAAAATTTAGATTTCTCCCCAGCTGCCCTCATGTTTGCTTCGTACAGCTTACCAAAGACTAGGCGAACATATCTGAGGTGACTATCCCTGTTGGTAGAAAATATCAAAACCTCATCTATGTAGACGTAAGAACACTTGCCGATTTCGCGGCGCAGAAAATCGTCAATCACTCGCTGGAAGATGCTGAGCGCATTCTTCAATCGCAAGGGCAGGCGGCTGTACTCGTATTTGCCTTTGTTGGCGGAGAATGCTCTTTTCCCCCTGTCCTCTTCTGCGAGCGCAATCTGGTAAAATCCGTTCTTCAGGTCGACAGTGGAAAAGTACTCTGATCTTGCCAAGTTGGACAAGATCACGGATGGGTCGGGTGTGGGATAATTGTCGCTGTTGGTGACGTCATTGAATCTCTTAAAATCAAGGAATCGGCTACGCCCTTTTTAGGGACCACCCACAGTGGATTATTGTATAGCGAGTAAGAATAATTCCCTCCCTGATCATGGTCTCGATTTCGTTATTCATGAAGTCAGTACCGGCGCCTAACTTCGGTTTCGATGGTTGCCACAACCCTTGTATTAAGTGAGAGGCCCTACTCCGGGCTGGCGAACACCCTGTCCAACTCGGTTAAAAGCTGTTCCAGGCCGTCCCGTACCTCTGTCGCAGTCTCTTTGATGTCCTCATGCACGGCATTTATTTCCTGGCATGAGAGTTCTGTGAAGACTCAATGCCCTTACGGTGGAGGAGGAATCCCTTATTTAGATGGAAAGTGACTTCAAACTCCGTAAGGAAATTTAAAACAAAGATTGCATTGAATGTGGCAACGCCGGGAAGAATAAAAACGTAGATTTTTCGTGTAATACTTGCATTTCAAATGTTGCCCTAACTACACTAACTCCGTCTGCAGACTGCACCCTGATTGTGCGGTTTACCGGCTTCACCCCCGAAGGAAATCGAGGTCACTAATATAGTTCTTGGCAGACCCAGTGTCAATCAAAAACTTAAGGGGGCGGTCGTGCAATGTTATTGAGAGGTATGGTAGGGAGGTTCGCCCAAACCTAAAAAATTCTTGCTGGTGCTGACCGGACGAATTGGGCTGATAGAAGGGTTCAAATGGCCTCCTAGGGTTATTCTGCTGACCGCTGAAGGCGGGTCTACCGGAAGGTCGTCTCTGCTACGTACCCTGGGATGGTGGGTAGGCTACCCGCGAGTTGGAAGGTCTTTCTATCCCCAATGGTGCTCTATATTCGAGTACCGCTTGCCTCTGGCTCGCCCACTGACGACCATCTCGTGGCGACCGCTGTTCTCAGACTGGCTGCATGTCATAGTGGTTGCATGTCATAGGGTGAACGATACGACCCCTCCTGCTGCCTTGGGTTTGCCCAGTTTAAGGCTCTTTCATTAACATTGCTCAGGAGCTGTTGGAACCTGTCCGTGACGACCCAAATTTGCTGCAGAGAGTCATAACTGGTGACGAATCATGGGTCTGTAGTTATGACTTAGAAACCAAAGTTCAAAAAAGCACGCCAAGTTCGGTCAAATGTGAAGGTTTTGCTGACAGTTTTCTTTGATTGCAGGGGCGTGGTGCATTATGAATTCTTGCCGCTGGGTCGAACGGTCAATAAGGAATATTATCTTCAAGTAATGCGCAATTTGCGAGAAGCAATCTGCCAGAAACGCCCGGATTTGTGGAAGAACAAAAATTGGCTTTTGCATCATGATAATGCCCCTGCTCACACATCATTACTTGTGCGCGAATTTTTTGCAAAAAAAAAACACTGTAATAATGCCGCAGCCACCGTATACCCCAGACCTGGCCCCGTGTGACTTTTTCTTGTTCCCGGAACTGAAAAGGCCCATGAAAGGACGATGCTACGCCACAATTGAGGAGATAAAGACGGCATCAAAGGAGGATCTGAACAAGATCACAAAAAATGATTTTTCAAAATGCTTCGAGGATTGGAAAAATCGTTATCACAAGTGTATAATGTCTGATGGGGAGTACTTTGAAGGAGACAAAATATATATTAATGAATAAACAAGTTTCTATTTCTGAAATCAAACTATTCATTTTTCAACATTTTAGTTGTAGTCAAAAAATCATCGGGTAACTACAAACTAGTTGTTTTTTTTTGATAATCTGATTATAAATCAGTTATATAATAGACGGCTGCTTTGGCCGAAGTTGTAAACAGGCTGATCTTAGTACCTGCAGACCAGATTTCGACTCCCAGAAATTATAGTTCTTTTATAAAGAAATATATATATATTTTTTTATTGTTTTCTTTAAAATACAAACTTGCCTCATCGAAGGCAGTCACTACAACAACTTTTTTATACATTCAAGCAATATGTACGAGCACACTCACTGCAGCTCCAGCTCTGATAAAATATTCAACGACAAATTTATCAGAAAATGTCTCTCTCTCTCTTTAGAAAATGAAACAGACCATGGTGTAAGAATAGGTGATGGACAAATTAAACCGCCAACAACAGGTGGTGCAAAAAGTTCTGTGACAAGACTGGTATAGATAGATCCACAAAAAAACGGATATAAAAGACAGGCAAAAAATGCGAGACTAACTCCTCAAGCGGCAAAAATATCTGCCTCTCCGAAACAAATAAGTAGTAGCACTTTAGGTCAGAACATATTTGCATTATTAGAGAATGAAAAAGATGACTCATCTCCTGCAGACAATTCCATTGCCAAAACTACTAAGCCGCCACCATTCTACTTTTGAGATGCTCAAATGCAACTGTAGCTAGTCTTGTAGGAACTAACAATTTCCACGTAACGTCCATAACAAACGGGAATATAAAAGAAGCGAAACTACAGACATACAATGAAAGCAATTACCGCAAAATTGTATCCTATCTTCAAAAAAAGGTAAAAAATACTATACATATTAATTGAAGAGCAGTAAAGGCCTAGTAGTTGTTATTAAAGGTATTGAGAATAGTGTAAGTACTAATGAAATCAAAGATTCTCTCGAAATCGCCGGATTTAAAGTTAAAACGGTATTCAACATAAAAAACAGAGACAAAGTACCACAACCACTATTTCAAGTAGAACTTGAACCGAATGGAAGAAAATTCAAAAGTAACGAAACACACCCAATTTACCATTTGCGTTACTTATTACATAGACGAATAACCGTTGAAGAACCACACAAAATAAAAGGCCCTGTCCAGTACTACGATTGCCAAGAATACGGGTACAAACAATCGTACTGTTCCTTACGCACTGTTTGTGCTGCCTATGGGTACCTTCACCATTCCTCCAAGTATTTGTCTGACAAATCAAACATAAATGCAAAAAAATTCAGCAATTGTGGGAAAACCCACACGGCAAACTACAGAGGCTGCCCAGTGTATTTATCAATCAAAAATAAATTAGATCAGAAACCAGCTTTCATTACACAGATATTGCTAAATCAATCGAACCCCATAAGCAACTGACCAGTGAAAACGCTTCTACACCAAGGTCATATGCCAGCGTAGTAAAGTCTGGATCTGAAGTAATTCCTAGCTTTGGAAATCCTATGCAAATTGTAGAATTCATGATATCAAAATGAACAAATTGTATGACAGAATTTATGACATCAATACAAAGCATGTTGCAACGGTTATTGAAAACTCAAAACCAACTTATGCAATTGTTGATCTCGAAAAAATTAACTATATTAAGATATGTCATTGGAATGCAAACGGCATTAACCAACACAAAACTTGAAATTCAACACTTCCTGCATACTAGGCAAATTGACATTATGCTTTTATCACAAACGTACTTGACAAACAAAAATTATTTTGTAATATCTGGATATAAATTCTACAAGACACACCATCCAGATAATAAAGCACATGGCGGTACGGGTATATTAATAAGAGATAGATTTAAGCATCATGCACTAGAAGAGTATGCAAAGGACTATCTGCAGGCAACATCAATATGTCTTCAATGCTGGGAGGAAAAAATTGCAGTAAGCGCAGTATATTGCCCTCCAAGATAATCTGTGACACAATTCTTCACATCATTGGGGACCAAATTTTTGGCAGCAGGTGATTATAATTCGAAACATACCTTTTGGGGCTCCAGGTTAATAAATCCGCTCTTCTAACCTAGTCTTCGTGTCTTCAGGGCAACCGACATACTGGCCCTCTAACCATCAAAAAGTGCCTGACCTCATCGGTTTTGGAATAACCAGTGGTTTTGATCATGATTTGTTATCAGTAGAATAGTGTTTAGAGCTCGCTTCTGACCATTCATCAGTTATTATAGGTCTACATAAACAAGCTCAACTGGTTAAGAAAACAGGTCACCTAACCAATAAAAGAACAAGCTGGCTCAGGTACGGTCAATATGTAAGTAGTCATATAAACATTGGTCCTCAACAAAAGATTGCTAGCGATATTGACTCGGAACTTTTGGCCATCAACTCAGTTCTTACATCTGCAGACACACACCATACTCCAACAGCCTTTTAACCCCGCTCCGAAACAACTCGTACAACATCGGCAGTTATCGATGATCTCGTTAAGGAGAAAAGGCACATAGGAAGAGAGTGGCTACAAAATAGATCACCCTACGCCAAACAGAAATTAGTATAAGCAAAAAAACCTCTCCGAAAAGCACTGAACTGCGAGCTAGAGAACAGTTTCAAAAAGGATACTGAGACGCTAACTCTAACACAAAATACTAATTACTCTTTATGGAAAGCCTATAAAAATAAAAAGACTCCTGAAGAGTCATCCACCACTCAGGCAAAATAATGGATCTTGGGCAAGAGGTAACGAAGAGAAAGCCTCAGCGTTTGCAAATCAATTCAAATCCGTATTTCAATATACCCAACCAACCAACAAACAGTTTTGAAATTCCATTTTTGGCCCCGAAAATACCACTAATCCCGATGAAGGTTAATATGAAGGAAGTGCCACTTGCAATTAAGACTCAGCTAAACCCGAAAAAAGCACCAAGATTTGAATTAATTACCGCAAAACCTATTGTGGATCTGCCTGAAATAGCTATCAAAATAGTGACGTAGATATTTAATGCAATATTAAGGATTGGGTATTTTCCGCAACCCTGGAAAATATCACAAATTACAATGATACCAAATCCCGGGAAAGACACAACTCAACCGTCATCTTGTCGGCCCATAAGCTTGCTCCCAGTAATTTCTAAATTATTTAAGAAACTGCTTCTTCTAAAGCTGCAGCCGCACATATACAAATCCAACATTATTCCTCACCATCAATTTGGATTTCGTGAGAATCACAGAACCATAGAGCAAATTAACCGCTTTACTATTGCAATTGGAAATACTTTTGAAGAAAAAAAATACTGCTCTGCTATATTTTTAGATATTGCACAGGCGTTTGACACAGTCTGGCATGTAGGATTAATATATAAAATTCTAAAACTCTTACCAACTTACTAATGTAAGATAACCGAAACTTCAGAGTAGAATATGGAGAATACATCACAAATGACTTTGATATTAATGCTGGGATTCCACACGGTAGGTTCTAGGTCCTGTACTATATGCATTATTCACAGCAGACCTCCCTACTCATCTAGTCACTTCAACATTCGCTGACGACACTGCTATTCTTAGTATACATAGAAGTCCAATAGTGTCTTCGAATCGCCTTGAGGAGCATTTGAAGAAAATGGAAGTGTGGCTGGCAAATTGACGCATTAAGGTAAATGAAACCAAGAGCATTCATGTTACGTTTACACTTAGGAAAGAAACATGCCCTGTGATCACACTAAACAATGTTGCTATTCCTCAATCGAATACTGTAACATACCTAGGAGTCCACCTAGACAGACGACTATCTTGGGGGATCCATATTGAAGCAAAAAGAACGCATATAAAGTTAAAGGCCCATAAAATTTGTTTAGAACATAAACTTCTATTGTACAAGGCAGTGATCGAACCAATTTGGTCATACGGAGCTGAGCTTTGGTGGAATACTAGTTCATCGAACGTCAAGCTGATACAACGAGTGCAATCGAAAATCTTGCGTGCAATCACGTGTGCGCCTTGGTTCGTTAGAAATGCTGATATCCATAAGGACCTCAACATTCCTCTTGTTAAAAGTGAGATCACAGAGATTATGCTCAAACACAAAAAACAACTACGAGAACACTCAAATCCATTGGTAAAAAATCTACTTAGAATTAAAACAGAAACACGCCTCAAAAGATTGGACTAACCTATATATAAAATGCATTAGATATTAAATAACTACTATAAGATACTAAACTGAAATGATTTAAATTGAATTACAATTAAAAGGCAAACATGTGGTGCAATTTAATACTAAGACGAAACACTGGTGCGGGATAAATATAGTTAATTTAGGTCTTAAGATTTAATTACTTATTATATTAAATGAGTGAATTCATTAAATAAATGAACTGTTTAAAAAAAAAAAATTGCGTAATCATTTATGAAGCGTCGATAATATCCGGCAAGGCCCAAAAAAGATCTGCGGCTCCTTAGACTCTTGGGTAGCTCGAATTGAACGCTGTCGTTCACTTTCTGCGGGCAGGACTTTATTCCCTCTTTCGACACTACAAAACCCAAGAAACCTCGGTAATTAAAAATTTAGATTTCTCCCCAGCTGCCCTCATGTTTGCTTCGTACAGCTTACCAAAGACTAGGCGAACATATCTGAGGTGACTATCCCTGTTGGTAGAAAATATCAAAACCTCATCTATGTAGACGTAACAACACTTGCCGATTTCGCGGCGCAGAAAATCGTCCATCACTCGCTGGAAGATGCTGAGCGCATTCTTCAATCGCAAGGGCAGGCGGCAGTATTCGTATTTGCCTTTGTTGGCTGAGAATGCTCTTTTCCCCCTGTCCTCTTCTGCGAGCGCAATCTGGTAAAATCCGTTCTTCAGGTCCACAGTGGAAAAGTACTCTGATCTTGCCAAGTTGGACAAGATCACGGATGGGTCGGGTGTGGGATAATTGTCGCTGTTGGTGACGTCATTGAATCTCTTAAAATCAAGGAATCGGCTACGCCCTTTTTAGGGACCACCCACAGTGGATTATTGTATAGCGAGTAAGAATAGTTCCCTCCCTGATCATGATCTCGATTTCGTTATTCATGAAGACCGGCGCCTAACTTCGGTTTCGATGGTTGCCACAACTCTTGTATTAAGTGAGAGGCCCTACTCCGGGCTGGCGAACACCCTGTCCAACTCGGTTAAAAGCTGTTCCAGGCCGTCCCGTACCTCTATCCCGATGAAGGTTAAAATGAAGGAAGTGCAATTTGCAATTAAAACTCGTAAGACTCACAGAACCATTGAGCAAATTAACCGCATTACTAGTGCAATTCGAAATACTTTTGAGGACAAAAATACTGCTCTGCTATATTTTTAGATATTGCACAGGCGTTTGACAGAGTATGGCATGCAGGATTAATATATAAAATTCAAAAACTCTTACCAGTTAATGTGCACATGCTACTCGAATCGTATTTGGATAACCGAAATTCCAGAGTAAAATATGGAGAATACACTACAAACGACTTTGATATTAATGCTGGGGTTCCACAAGGTAGTGTTCTAGATCCTGTACTTTATGCATTATTCACTGCAGACCTCCCTACTGATGATCATCTAGTCACTTCAACATTCGCAGACGACACTGCTTTTCTTAGTATACATAGCAATCCAATAGTGGCTTCGAATCGCCTTTAGGAGCATTTGAAGAAAATGGAAGTGTGGCTGGCAAATTGGCGCATTAAAGTAAATGAGACCAAGAGCATTCATGTTACGTTTACACTTAGGAAACAAACATGCACAGTGATTACACTAAACAATGTTGCTATTCCTCAATCGAATACTGTAACATACCTAGGAGTCCATCTAGACAGACGACTTACTTGGCGGAACCATATTGAGGCAAAAAGAACGCAGATAAAGCTAAAGGCCCATCAAATAAATTGGCTACTCAACTCCAAGTCAAGGCTTCTTTTAGAACATAAACTTCTATTGTACAAGGCAGTGATCAAACCAATTTGAGGATACGGAGCTGAGCCTTGGAGGAATGCTAGTTAATCGAACGTCGAGCTGATACAGCGAGTGCAATCGAAAATCTTGCGTGCAATAACGGGTGCCCCTTGGTTCGTTAGAAATACTGACATCTATAAGGACCTCGACATTCCTCTTGTTAACAGCGAGCTCAGAGATATTATGCTCAAACACAAAAAACGCACTCAAATCCATTGGTAAAAAATCTACTTAGAATTAAAACAGAAACACGCCTCAAAAGATTGGACTTACCTATATATTAAATGTACTAAATATTAAATAATTACTATATAAGATACTAAAATGAAATGAACTTAAATTGAATTAAAACTAAAAGGCAAGAATGTAGTGAAATTTAATACTAAGCCCAAATACTGGTGCGGGATAAATATAGTTAATTTAACTCTTAAAATTTAATTACTTAAAAAAAAAAAATTTTCAACTCCGCTGCGGAGTTCTGTGCAAGCGTAAGCAGAACATAGATGCATTGAATGGCAAGAGCAATTAATATAACAAATACTAATATAACAATATTGCCTGCCATTACGCTTGCGCCGTCTTTAGCAAGGCCAAACAAACTCTCCAAAGGTACATCGATTTTCGAAAAATTTTTTTATAGAATTCTAAATCTATCCTGCATCTTTTATAGAATTGTAAATCGATTGCTTCATGTTTTTTCAAAAAGCTGGCGTGGTTTAGAAAACTTTTATCGCAGGCAATGCAAAAACTTTTCCCATTTTTCTGGCGAAGCCAAGGAAACATTGATTTCCATTCCTCGCGGAACTTCCGAGTCTTATTAGTATTCTCTGGCACATCCAAATCAAAATCACTTAAAGAAATGTGTTCCTTCAAATTAAATGACGTTCTGAAATCAAACAATTATCTAATGCGACAGTCCTTTTCTGCTTCTGGTACTGAAGTGCTTCGCGCGCATTTGACAAATCTAAGTAAATTGCAAACATTGGAATTCATATACAAGCTAACAACACAAAACTACTGCACTGTATTGCCACATCCCGTGGGACCAAAGTGCCAATTTTTCAAGTTCCCACAAAACGAGCCGATAAGTTAACAACATCAAAACTACTGCACTGTATTGCAAAATTTTTATTTATTTTTGGGTATCTAATTAATTATATCTTAACTTCCATAATACGCAAGGATTGAATAGGTATGCACTTATCCATATTTACGCAATTTGTTCGAGTGTATAAATATAAAAATTTGACGAAGAGAAATAGCAATGCCTCAACTTTCGGAATACATCAAAGTTCGCAATTTCGGATTTCATTTCGAAAATATTACTAAAAAGATACTTTTCCACGATATTCGTTTGAGTTGCCATCCTTAAGAATTATTCCTGCGAAACCGCTTTTACACTCAATGTATAATCCAATAAATTGTTTTCAAAAGAGTATTTAAAGTTCCTGGTTGCGAAAAATAACCAATGAAAAATCACCAAATCACCAAAATGAAAAATAGGAAATCAAAATCACCACTTTTGGTTAAAAATAACCAAAATGGCAACGCTGATGTATATATGTTTCTTGCCGAAATGAGTGTGGCCGTTTTCACTTTTAAAAAAAAAAATGTAGCAAAAAACCGAATCAAATTTCTTGAGAGGTGCATATATCGTATGAAAAAATGACTCAAGGAAATTTTTTCAGCATTTTTTGAGAATTTTTTTTTAATGTTTGGGCTTTTCTTCAGAGCCGCATACCGGCCTTAAATCGTCAAAGATGCATGTATAGGAAAGGCACGCACGAAATATAAATGTTGGAATGACATGCGAATAAATGAAAATAGGGAAATATTCTTCAATGCGAAAGGATCATGCAGTTCCATTTCCCCTTGTACCACTTCCAAGCTTAGTGTCCAATGGGAATCAATGCCTAAGTGCATCGATACTTCCTTCTTTGGCGGTTCTCCGGCCTATCCCATTTCTATATAACTATATGTTATAATATGAATATGATACAAACCACGATATAAACAAAAATATTAAGGGAAATTTTGTAACTTAAACTTATTTAACTTAAATTTGAAAACTTATAAAATTATAAATTTTGTTAAAATTGTTTAAAAAAATTTACTGTCCATCTTCAATACTCGGACTACCTCTTTAGTTTGGCGAATCATTGTGTGGCTTATGCAACAAGATATGTGGCGTTACAGTCCATGCCCGCGAGTGAAGGGACTCGTATCGTGCCGTGGAGGACGGGTGTCCCGTCCGCGGCCAGTAAGGTGCCGGATGACCGCAATGTTGTTTCAGTTGAGACCGATGGGCAGAAAGTGACGTGGAATGAGATCTAGGATATCATAAGCATCTTGAGAAAGATGATGGATTCGACTCGAACTAAGGAAGTAGAATTCTGAGAAATCAAATTTTTGGTTTCTAGCTGTTTTAAAAAAATAAGATTTATTACTGTTAACAGGTGACTTTCAAAGGTCTCCCATATGTGGAGCACTAGGAGGAAGGAAACCCTATTCCCTTGGGAAGAATATTTTCTAAGAATGTCATGAGAGATATCTTTCGAGAGCTTTACGAGTTCTTTGCTTATGGATCTTTAAGATCAGACGAAGCTTTTGTCATCGTCCGTATATATTATGCGGGGAAGGCACCAGTGAATCTGGCGTATGTCTTAAATCTTAAAACTAATTCTTTAATTACATTCTTTATCAGTGTTTGGAGCTCTTTACTTTCTACAAGTATGCTACTTATATATTAGTAAGTAGGGTAGGTAGGTAAGGCAGCCATCCGAAAAGGGCGCACTTAGGCCAATATTGACCCTTTGTGATACCGCATGAGACAACAGGTCCCATCCCTTTCAAAGGTCCAGCCATTTGGAGCTTTTAATGAAGCAGTTGATGGAGCTAATCTTTTTTCTAGGAAAATTCGCCTCCTTCTGGACAGCGCTGGACACGTGCACAACAGGTGACTCTTCCTTCTCCTCGTCCTTGCAACTCCTGCAGAAGTCGTTAGAAGCGATCCCCAGCCTACACCCGTGTGTGCGTAGAGTCCAGTGTCCCGTTAGGAACCTATGCTTTGTCTATTTAGAGCCAGTAGGTCCTTAGAGCGCTTGATATTTATCTCTGACCAGGTTTGTCTAGCTATTTTACATCCTGAAAATTCAGACCAGCGCCTGCCCGCTTTTCCTAAGGATATTGTATTTATTAAGAGCTTACATGTGGCAATAGGAATACCGAAGTTCGACCTATCTGGCTCAATCGGTATTGGCCCTCATGGGCAAGTTCATCCGCCTTGCAGTTCCCTGGAATATCTCTGTGACCGGGAACCCAGCACAGATGCAGACGGGTCTGCTTAGATATCTCGTCTAAAGATTTGCGGCAGCTCTTGACGGCTTTTGAGGTGATAATAACCGAATCCAGGGAGCAAATATAAAGTCCAGATACCTTCTTCTGCCTTAGCCATGACATTGCTGCCTCTATAGCCGCGACCTCTGCCTGAAAAACAGTGCAGTGGTCGGGCATCCTAAAGGACATGTTAATGTCCAAGTCTTCTGAGAATAAACCACTTCCCACCCTACTCTGTAGTTTGGATCCATCTGTGTAGATGTGAACCCCTTCTACATGAGGGGGGATGCCATCCTTCCATTCGTCCCTGGAGGGAATGGGGATCTTGCACATACCATTGAAGGCGTACATTGGTGTGATGTAGTCGACAGACTCAGGAATACCCTCAAAATGTCTTAAAATGGACGCATGGCCTACATACCTGGCATCCCACTGATGCGTAGCTTTTAGCCTGATAGCTGAGTTTGCAGCCATTTTTTCGCCAAAAAGCCTAACAGGCAGCAGATTGAGCATAATGTCCAATGCTGCCGTTGGAGTCGTTCTAATGGCACTACTTTTGAATACCTCTGCCGTTCTTTGTACCTTTGTTATCAGCCTATTGTATGTGGACTTACATAGGGCTGTCCACCAAGCAAGCACCCCATAGAAAAGGACTGGTCGTACCACAGCTGTATATATCCAATAGGCTACCTTAGGCTGTAACCCCCATTTTTTGCCTATAACTCTTTTGAAAGAGTACAGAGCTACCTGAGCCTTCCTAATGCGCTCGCTTATATTAGCCTTCCAATTCAGCTTCCTATCTAGGATCACGCCCAGATATTTAGCCTCCTCGACAAGGTCAATATCTACACCCATTAGTTTTGGAGCAATAAATTGAGGAATTTTATACTTGCTAGTGAAGAGCACCAGCTTAGTCTTGGTCGGATTAGCCCCCAAAACACAGTCAGTAGCCCAGTAAGAGAGAATGTTCAGCATGTGTTGCATCAAGTCCCTCAAAGTAGATATGTATTTTCCCGAGATACTAATAGCAACATCATTCGCATACGCAACCACCTTGCACTCTTTCTTCTCCAGTCGAACAAGCAGCTGATTTACGTAAGATTTCAGAGTAGGGGTGAAAGAACTCCACCTTGAGGTGTGCCTCTGCGCACGGACTTCTTGGCCGACGCCACCCCCAGCCGTGAATTGAATATCCTGCCACTAAGCAGGTTTTCAATCCACCTGCTAATGGCGGGTTCCACCTCCAAGTCTTGCATCGCACCGATTATTACGTCTGATTTTATGTTGTTAAAAGCCCCCTCAATGTCCAGGAAAGCCACTAGGGAGAGCTCCTTGTTGTGCAGGGAGCACTAAATACTAGAGACTAAGGAGTGTAAAGCGGTCTCAACCGATTTACTCTTGAAGTAGGCATGCTGAGAGACTGACAGCTTCTGTCTGTCTATACTGAGCCTCAGATGAATGCCTAACAACCTTTCCAGGATTTTTAGACTGAAAGAGGACAGACTAATGGGTCTTAAGTCCCCTGGAGCTGTGTGCGAGCTTTTGCCGGCCTTGGGTATAAAAATTACCATCACAGGCTTCCATGAGTCTGGAATATATGCTAATTCAAGACAACTATTGTAGATGTTTAGCAGCCACTCTACTATAAGATCCTCTGACTGCTGAATTTCAATTGGAGCTACACCATCTGGGCCAGATGCTTTAAATGGTTTGAAGCTATGGATAGCCCATTGCAATTTTTGCTTCGTGACTATGTCTAAGTTGACTTCAACTACATTCCCGCTGGGTTTCGTTCTCCGCGGAATGGTGCTCGAGCTACCAGGGAAGTGAGTCTCCAGAAGAAGCTTTAGAGCCTCATTACTATTTGAAGTCCAAGATCCATCCTCCCTCCTCAGCTAACCAGGTACCATTGGAGCAGTTGATAGGATATTCCTCAACCTGGACGTCTCAGAGATATCGTCTACGTCACCGCAAAAGTTTCTTCACGATTCTCTTTGTGCCTTCATAAGCTTATTTTTGAATGCTCTGAGTGCTGCCTTATATAAAGCCCAGTCTGCACTATCTCTAGATTTCTTTGCGCTGTTGAGAAGTCTCCTACAGTTTTGTCTGAGCCCCTAATTTCCTCCCCCCACCACGTGCGTTTTTGTTTCCCCCAGGGTCTACTGAGGGGGCAAGCGATCAATAGAGCCTTATTAAGAGCAACCGTTAGAACCTCCGCAGATCTATCAATTTCGTCACACGTGCTTGTGATTGTGGGGTTTTGAAGTAGTAGTCTAGCTACAGTCAGCTTGTAGAGGTCCCAGTTTGCTTTCCTGACATTTCTTAAAGCCTTAGGGCTAGGTAGACTATCGAGAAGATCAAATTGAATTAACCTATGATCCGAAAAGGAGTGTTCCTCTAGAACTCTCTAATTTGAGATCCGGTCAAAAATTGATTCGGAGGCAAGGGTTATGTCAATGACTTCTTGCCTATTAGCGGTAATGAAAGTTGGTTCTGCCCCCTAATTACATATAAGAAGGTCACCGCGTTCATTGACATCCGTGCTTTCCCAGATGTCGGTGTGCGCATTGGCATCGCATCCAATAATAACAGCCACCCGTTGGCGGACGCCTTCTTCGAGTGATGGAGGTTAATCTGAACTATTCGTATCATCTCTGCTTGTCGTAGCGCTGGTCACTTCCACCACCGTGACATCAGCCTCAGACACCGAATCTGACTCCAGAAGGACTTCCTCCTCACTGAGTGTGGTTGTCCCTAGGAGACTCACCAAATCCCCCACAGTTGACATAGAGTAACTGCGTTTCGGGTGCATGGCGGAGTCCTCAGCAGCAGCAGGATCAGCAGTTACCCCTGAGGGGTTCACTACTACTTGATCCATGTCAGACGGTTGCCCGTCCTTTTTATAGACCTTGAGGCTTGCGGATGAGAAGCCATAGCCCACGACCCAATTGGATTCAGCTAGAGCCGCCAGAGATTCGGCGTTCACCACAAGCGTTATTGACCTGTATTCCCCTCTTGGATCCTCGGGAGCTGCTTTGCTCAACCTAAAGATCTCCAAGATAGCCTCAGGGTCAGACGGTTCGGCTGGGATCCATGATCTAGCTAAAGCAGCCAAAAATTTGAAAGGGGAAGGGGTTGGTCAATTGTGACAGCACCCCGTACCATAGCAAGGCCACCGCTACCACCTGAGGCGGTCTGGTATCAGGAAGGGGAGCTCCGTTAGGATACAGCCTAATTAACCTCCTGGCTGCAATAAAACATCCAATGGCCACGATCCCAAGAACATCCTGGATTAGGAGGGAGGCAGCCCTTAGTTGGATTACTCCGCAGTAGTCAGTCCGGCTAGGGTAATTCCATATGAGCCGAAACTCCGCCCACCTAACCCATTGCGTCATTGCAATAATTTAAGCTTCTTACCCCGAGTAGGTGACTGCTCTTCACGAAGGTATATATTAGTAATAATTATAAAATATGAAAGAAATAATTTCAAGTAGTCAAAACTGTGATTATATTTCAAAAAGAAAAAGATTAGAAGTCTCTTGAGACGTGCATTAGGGGTCTGCTGCAGTAGAGTTATTGCAGAAAATTTAGATGATTTTGTACTCGGATCTGGTATTTTTGCGTTAAGTCTATGATTTCGTCTTTTATATTCGATATGCGTAGATCACGGTGGATGTTTTTATTTTCAAATGATATTTTACATTAAAGTAAGTGGTCAATGTTTAAAATATTTTTGTTATTTTCATTTGACTCTAGTTCCACAAAAAATATTTGTATAATTCGTTGCTGAATATTGTAAATATTTTAAACAATATAGCCCAACTCTTCCAACTCAGCCTTGATCATATCTTGATCTGAAGAATAGTGCATGTTTCTTAAAACTACTTTGAATTCCCTTTGTTCTTTGGGTGTGTACTTGTTATAATTTTGTGTTTTTTTTTTTGTTTCAGCATTTTAATTATATTATTGCTGAGTCAATTGGCTGTATTTTGGTTTCGTTTTTTAATATTCTTTGTTCATACTTATTTTTTGTAGTGTCGTTAAGGTAATTAATTAAAGTGCTTATTACTTGGACACCTTGAACAAATATTAGGGTGGGGGGATATTATTGCGATGGGTTGTGTTTTGATTTTTATTAAGTCGATCATTTATGGTCTGTGCATTATTGTTTAGCCCAAGTTCTTTAGTTTAGTGTGACCGCAATGCTGACAGTTTTTACATTGTACAGGGCTATTGCGTTTATGTGGTTCTTCCATGGAGATTCTGCTGTGAAGAAGATAACGCAATTTGTAAATTGGATGGACTTACGTTTTTTGTAGTTTTTTCATGTTGGTCCGAGTGCACTTGGAACATTAGCAGCTGATAATTATTTTTGTTTTTTATATATTGAAAATAGATTTTGGTTCTAAAGTTTACTCATATAATGATTCTTTTATTTCATTATGGTCGACATTTAATTCTATACCTTTGATTAACTGTTTCCTTTACTGATTTTTAACTGGAATGTATAATAGTTTTTTTTGCTCCTCGAGGTAATTGGCTACTAAGCGATAGTTCTTCTCGGTGTAGATCTTTATTTTTGTTTCGTGTGGAAGTTATTTTGCCTATCAAAGTTGTTAGGCTTGAGACGAGAATATTAGAACTGGGTTGCCGCAGGTAGATTGGGTGGGTTTTTTTTTTATCAGTTTTAACGTGTCTATAGTTTTTTTTTATTTGGCATTGTTCGTCTCCGTTTAGTTTGTGGGTTTTTTGCATTTTTTATCGTGTTTTTATCTGGCCTAATATTCGCATTATGTTTATGTAGCGATCCATGCCAGCTTGAATTGTCGAATCCTTCAATTTTAATGTTAATTAAAATTTTTTTTTCTTTATTATTTTTGGCTGGAGCATATATTGTGGTTGTTGCAGAGAGAGCGGACAATGAGCTAACTCGTTTGCGAGGGATATTTTGACTCGTGTAAGTATACTGATCGGTTTGTTATATGTGGGCTCTCATCGTTGTGCATACGGTTGGCTGCTCAAGAAGAATTACGGATGAATTGTAAGAGAGGATCGGTTCTTTGGATACATCAATAAATGAGCTATATGACGAGATGAGCTTTCGCTCTGCTGCCGGAGTCATTATTTACTGTTTCTATTTATTTCTTTATGTTTAATTTCTGCTCACTTACTTGAAATCACCTATTACAGGGATGTTGAATTCTATAAATTATACACTTAAATTACTAAAGGAATCATTGTTTTATATATATATTGATTGCCAATAGATTATCAAAGTATTATACAGGTTCTTCACTTTTTGCCATATATCATTTATGGTTATTTTAATAAATTATTAAAAAATTAGTAAGTACTCAAAGAGACGACTTTCTGTCAAACACACACGATATGTGTATTGCTATGATTTGCAATCGAGCCTTCTGTTTGTGGAGGGTACAATATTTACATTGAAAAATATATTTTTTTATGTGAGGCTTCAGGCGTGGAATGATATATATCTGTTGGATTGGAGAATACGATTGGGGCGGTTCCACCAGAGCATACTGGATACGAAACCTTGTGGTTTGTATACATGAGTGCCCAGATCCACCTTGAAGATGTATGGCAACATTCTCAGCAGGCCGTACCAATATCCGCAGCTGGTATCCGAGCTCAGTAGTCTCTAGTGTATGGAATAATGTAGGTAAGGAAAGTCGGCATATTATGTACGTAACTTCTTGATAAGAATTGGCTTGAAAATTGCGATAAGTGGACTTGATTAAGAACCAATAAACATGGTTTATGTACTCCTTCTGGGTTAATCCATGGACAGCAAGAGTAAGATCAGCGTCAACTTCCAAAATAAATACATAAACAGTACTAGTATTGTTACTAGACGTGCGTTGACCGGAGTAATTGTCACCTGAAGGAAAAAATTTGGTTACTAAATTGAAAATTGTGGTGAGTGACGATCACCAACCAGAATTTTTGTCTAGGAATATTGAAGACGGGGTCGTGCATTTTATCTCCCGAAGGTCCAGAATTTGACCAGAGTTCTGCTGCTCCATTAGTGGAGTCAGAGTTGACTAGGGAAACTTCAGTAGAAGAAGGGCAGCAGGGTGCCACTTCGTTAATTAGCGAATCCCCCCCCCATCCGAGGAGAACATAGGAGACTAATTGACTTATATCCATCCTTTGTCACGAGCCTTCTAGAACCGAAGGAAGGAGAGTGGAAATAGGCCCAATTAACGACATCCAATTAATAACACAGAATGACATAGTGGTATGATATGACGGAGCTTGTAAGATGGGTATACTGGAGATTGCTTATGCGGTTGAAAAGTTAGTGAGATCAGGCGCTTCAAAGAAGGTTGCCGGCAGCACAGCAGAGTTTCGCAGGAGCAGACGGGGAACACTTAATAAAGTGCATTAGGCAAAGCACCTCATCTGCGCATTTGCACTTAATTTTGCGCATTAAGCAGACTGTCAGATTTGTATGCACTCTGACACAGAACATATCTGATCCAGATATCTTATGACACGCTCATAAGCGAGATCCCGGAGACAACACAGACACCCGGTGAGGATCTGAGAGCTTGAGGACATAGGTTTAGCTTGAGGGATGCTTCTGAGGCGGAACAAGAGTACCGTGGAACGGGCCATGATTTCTAAATTCAAGGCAGGTCTAATAAATGGCCGAGTTATTTGAAGCGGTCTCTTTCGCTGAAGCAGCACTCCAAGAGCGATCGGCAACAGGTTGAATCACCTGGATTAACACGCTTGCAGAGGCAGGTGCTCTACAACAACGGAACAAACGAGAGTTCGGCAGATTTGTGGGCGATTTTCGGCAACAAAAGGATCAAGGAGAGGTTCCAACAAAGAAAACCCATTATGCCGCAAGCCAGATCATACAAGGGATAAGCGTTTTACACGGAAAAACACGCCTTACTGTATAGAATGTCCAAAAATGGACAAAATGCAAGTCGACAGTGCATAGGGGTACATAATGGGATCAGACAGCTAGCGACGAGGGGCCCGGATCCGCCCAGCAGGGAAGGTGGGAGTAACTTCAGCAGACCTAGAATCAATTCCACGGAAGGAATTAGTCAAGAAAGGAGTGCCTTCAATACTGGGGGTAGTCAGCAGCGTCCAAATTTGAATTCTAGAAGTAAAGCAAGGATGAGCAACACAATGCAGGGATTGAAATGCTTCTCTTGTGGACGAATGGGACACCGGGTAACAGAATTCAGGCAAAAACAGTCCCAACAAACGGTCCAGGGAAACTTCCAGAAGCCCAGTCGAGGCCAGTGGACTGGAAAGCTAAGAAGGAAAGAGCAAATAGTAGGCCGAAAGTAGCGGAGAGAGTGAATCGCGTGTCAAGCAATATAGGGGCGATGATCAAATAGAGGGAGAGGCATGAGGTTCTCCAAAGTGTTCTTCTTGATTGCGTTTTGATTTGGTTTACAGTGGTGGTTCTAGTACTAGGGCGAAGTTTGGAAATATGGGCTGGTAGCCGTAAAAGTCTTATGGGAGAACAAGGATAAGATAATTAGGTTAGCACGGTATAGGTAGATAAGAAAGAACTACAACGCATGGTGGGAAAGTATCAGAGAGTTAAGGAATACATACGCATCCGTTTTGGAACCAAGAAGGCGTTGCTGCACTGTTAGTAGAACAGCCGATGCGTTCAGAGAGAGAGAGTGCAATTAGGCACTTAGTGGAAAGCTAGTGCTTTTGGTAATCTCAGGAATGGACACAAGGGTCGTTAAATGTGTTCTACTAAAATGACTGGTTGTTGATGAAACGGCTGTAAAGACTCTTAACGGCGATTTTAGTGAGTTATTTGGTAAATGCATTAGGACACTAGGCTCAGTTAGAGTGAATCACAGTGATGGCAGGGATGTAACTTTGAGAATGAACGTATTGGAACTGGAAAAGAAAGGTGAACAGGCTGATAGTATACTTGGGCAGGATAATCTCTGGGTCCGCAGAATTCTGATCGCAGTAGCTAAAGAATTGTCACTTTTCGGAAAGAATAAGAATAGCTTTCTGACTCTTCCATTGAAGTCGTGGAAGGAGGGAACAGTGAATAAGGTTAACTGTGGTAGTCCGGAAACGGTAGGCGCGAAGTCAACGAGAATTATTTTTCCCCGTGTGAACACGAATCTTTGGACGGCTAATTTACACAAGCAGCAGCATAGGGGTGTATATATGAGAGAGACCATAACGCACGGTGACAATGATAAGTAGTTTGCTTGCGTATTAAATGCATCAGAAGAGAACTAATATATATATAATTGAACGTATCAAATTGACTAGAGCCCGATCTACGCCATGCCGCCTAAAGATGCCCATTGCGTATGCTTTCCTGTCAATGGCTCGCTCTATCCTTCCAACAAGGTTTTGCAGAGCCGTCGCAGGATAGGCATGCTGAAATGGAGAGTGTGGATGCGTCTTCAGAGACTCCCTACGCATGCGAAGCTCCACCAGCCATTCTAAACTCTTCAGCATGAACGAGGTCATACTAATAGGTCTGAAGCTCTTGGGATTGGTGTAGTCCTCTCCATCATCTCCGCTGGCCTATGAACCATCCTCGAAGAGCGTGGTTCATAGGCCAGCGCGAGACATGCAGTGAAGATCTTCTTCAGTGCTGCCAACACTAACTCAATGCCTTCCTTCAACACAATCGGATATATGCCATCCAGTCCGGGCGATTTGAAGCTTTCAAAGGATTTGATAGCAAATCTAATGGCAGCCTCATTCACCACAGTTCTGGCGACATACCAATCATGTCGAGAGGGTGTAGCTGCCCTGACAACAGTTCCAACCAAAGCTGGTTGTTGACGGGCTATGCTTACCTGATTTCCTGGAAAGTGTGACTCCAACAGCAAGCTGAGTGTCTCACTTTGCCTCTCCGTATAGGAGCCATCAGGTTTCCTGAGCGACCCCAGCTTAGCGGTTTGGTCCTTTTTGAGGACTTTGACCAGTTTTGCCGTGTCACTCAGGGATTCGATATCACTGCAGAAATCTGTAAAGGAAACTCTTTTCGAGTCCCGAATTAGCTTCTTGTAGTCCCTCTGAACACGTCGATATCGTTCCCAGTCCTCATCAAGATTCGTCTTGAGGGCCCGGTTGAGGAGTTTTCTAGACTCACGCCTCAGCACCTGAAGCTCTCGATTCCACCATGGAACAGGAGTCCGGCTAAGAGGAGGTCTAGTTGGACAGGCTAGCTCGAAGCTGTTTGTTAGAGCAGTGTTGAGATGTTCAACAGCCGCCTCAATGTTTTGCTCCTTGCGAAGTTTCAGTGGTGTCACGTAATTGCTACGCAGTGCCTCCCTGAACTTTGGCCGGTCTGTTTTTCTTGGGTTTCTGGTGGGCAATGGCATCTGCGCCTGCTCGCCACACTGAAACTCAATGTATTTGTTGTTGATCGACCATCTTAGTCTTGGATTTGACAGGGTGACGTCAATTACCTCCTGCCTTCTCGTAGTCACAAAAGTAGGCTGCCTGCTTACATTGTGGATGTTCAGGCTGGAGGAGGCAATATACTCGAAAAGTCGAGAGTCCCGCTCATCGCACTTGCTGCTGCCCCAGATCGTATGCTGGGCATTAGCAGGTGGTGGCGCCTCCAAAGCATCGTAAGGAAAGTAAGCAGATGCAATCACGAACCTCGACCATCCGTGCATACTCTTAAAACTAATCTCTGCCGCAACCAAATCCTGACAACAGAATGCGTCAAGGCAGCTCGCTGCGAGATGGGATGATATATAAGGGCTCTTGTAATGTTGTTATGTGGGGTGATGTGTGCAGCTGGGTGAGTCGTCTAATTAGGAGTACAGTAGCGGCTTTAGAATGCTGCAAGTTGATCTGCGTTTCCGTCAAAGGACGATAGCTACGAGAATCATCCGAGCCACTCATCTGGGAAAGACATGAAAAGTGACAGTCCCAAAGAAGAGACTCAGACGGCTCCGGTACCGAGAAACCATGACATCAACAGAGGCCTCATCCATTCGCACCACAAGACTAGCACCTTCTTTACCATCCCGGTTGCTACAACTGGTGTCCTTCGTGAAGAGCAGTCACCTTGTCGGGGTATGAAGGCTTAAATTATTGCAATGACGGAATGGTTAGGATGGCGGAGTTTCGGCTCTAATGGGATTACCCTAGCCGGACTGACTACTGCGGAGTAATCCAACTAAGTACTGTCTCCTCCTAATCCAGGGTGTTCTTGGGATCGTGCCCATTGGATGTTGTTTTGCAGCCAGCAGGTTAATTCGGCTGTATCCTAACGGAGCTCCCCTTCCTGTCACCAGGCCGCCTCAGGTAGTAACGGTGGCCTTGCTGTGGTACGGGGCGCTGCCACAGTTGACCAACCCCTTCCCCTTTCAAATTTTTGGCTGCCATAGCTTGATTAATCGAGTGGATGGCCGTAAGAACCAGATGAACAATTTAAACAAAAAAAAACTGACGTGCGGTCTCTAAACGCTATTTCGGATGGGTTTCCAAAATCCTCTGCACACTCTGCGGTGGCTATTGTACCTAAGGACGACGAGCCTGGCACAAGCAAAGCTACGTGCTGCGATAGTGTTGCTAACCAGGGAACCAAAAGGTTCTACAAGGTAAAAAGGGCTGCTCTCCGGACGGTGGAACGCTTGTCGCGGATCCCAGAGAAGGAGAAGACGGTGAAGCAGAAGGCTTCCCTCGAGTGGGCGACGAAAGTCGTAAAGGAGTCTGAAGATCCAACACAACAGGCTACAAAACGTCAACGGTCCCTACAAGAGACCACCCACCCGGACCCAAAGAAGTTTAAAAAGCACGGTATTGTCACCACGAAGCCCGTCAGCGAAGTGCTGAAAGGACACGAGGTCATGGCGGTCATATATCGTAATGACCCGGATGGCAGTATCGCTCCCAGAGTGCTGGAAAAGGTAGAAGTAAGCCTTTCAAGGCTCTACCACCAGCTTTTGAAGGAATTCCCAGGTGGTTTTCCCTCTTTTCGCGACAGCGGATGGCATCAGGGCCACGTGAAGCTGATTGCCGGCGCGGATCAAAGGTCAGTCGACCTTTATAAGATTGCGATATCCAGGATAGGGGAAGCATGGCCAGGTGCAAGGCTCGAAGTCGTATCTAGGGAGCTGATCCCTAGTAGACCTAGAGCGCGTGCGTGGATCCCAGCCGAACCGTCTGACCCTGAGGCTATCTTGGAGATTTTTAGGTTGAGCAACCCGTCTAAAGTTTGGAAGGTTACTAAGGTAGAGGAACCAAGAGGGATTACAGGTCAATAACCCTTGTGGTGAACGACGAATCTCTGGCGACTCTAGCGAAATCCAATTGGGTCGTTGGCTGTGGTTTCTCATCCACAAGCCTTAAGGTCTACAAAAAGGACGGGCAACCGCCTTACACGGATCAAGCGGTAGTGAATCCCTCATGGGTAACTGCTGATCCTGCTGCTGCTGCGGACTCCGCCATGCACCCGAAACGCAGTGACTCTATGTCAACTGTGGGGGGTTTGAAGAGCTCCTAGGGACAACCACACTCAGTGAGGAGAAAGTCCTTCTGGAGTCAGACTCGGAGTCTGAGGCTGATGTCACGGTGGTGGAGGTGACCAGCGCTACAAGTAGCAGAGATGCTACGAATAGTAGGCGTCTGCCAGCCTTCAGCTCCGTCTTGCAAAAGGCGGAGTAGACGTTGTCCTGATCCAAGAACCCTGGAGACACGGGGACTTGGTATGTCTCAGGACTGAAATATACAGCCTGCTGTATACCGTAAGTGAAGGAATTCCTAGGTCTTATATCCTCATTAGGAATAATGTTAGCTCATTTATTCTCCCCAATTACAGCAACAAGGATTTAGCGGCCGTCTGCCTGGAAACTGGCAGCGGACGGTACTGGTTGGTCTCGGCCTATATGGCGCATGACCATGAGATCCTTGCAGAAGCCAACCTACAGAAGCTTGTTGTGGATGCAAAGGCTCAACTGGTGGCTGTTATTATTGGATGCGATGCCAATGCGCACCACGACATCTGGGGAAGCACGGATATCAATGAACGAGGTGAGTTATTATATGAATATATTGTAACGACTAACCTTTCTGTATGCAATAAGGGGCAGAACCCACTCATTACTGCTAATAGGCAACAAGTCCTTGACTTAACCCTTGCCTCCGAATCAATTTTTGACCGGATCTCAAATTAGAGAGTTCTAGAGGAACACTCCTTTTCGGATCATAGGTTAATTCAATTTGATCTTCTAGATAGTCTACCTAGCCCTAAGGCTTTAAGAAATGTCAGGAAAGCAAACTGGGACCTCTACAAGCTGACTGTAGCTAGACTACTACTTCAAAACCCCACAATCACAAGCACGTGTGACGAAATTGATAGGTCTGCGGAGGTTCTAACGGTTGCTCTTAATAAGGCTCTATTGATCGCTTGCCCCCTCAGTAGACCCTGGGGGAAACAAAAACGCACGTGGTGGGGGGAGGAAATTAGGGGCTCAGACAAAACTGTAGGAGACTTCTCAACAGCGCAAAGAAATCTAGAGATAGTGCAGACTGGGCTTTATATAAGGCAGCACTCAGAGCATTCAAAAATAAGCTTATGAAGGCACAAAGAGAATCGTGAAGAAACTTTTGCGGTGACGTAGACGATATCTCTGAGACGTCCAGGTTGAGGAATATCCTATCAACTGCTCCAATGGTACCTGGTTAGCTGAGGAGGGAGGATGGATCTTGGACTTCAAATAGTAATGAGGCTCTAAAGCTTCTTCTGGAGACTCACTTCCCTGGTAGCTCGAGCACCATTCCGCGGAGAACGAAACCCAGCGGGAATGTAGTTGAAGTCAACTTAGACATAGTCACGAAGCAAAAATTGCAATGGGCTATCCATAGCTTCAAACCATTTAAAGCATCTGGCCCAGATGGTGTAGCTCCAATTGAAATTCAGCAGTCAGAGGATCTTATAGTAGAGTGGCTGCTAAACATCTACAATAGTTGTCTAGAATTAGCATATATTCCAGACTCATGGAAGCCTGTGATGGTAATTTTTATACCCAAGGCCGGCAAAAGCTCGCACACAGCTCCAGGGGACTTAAGACCCATTAGTCTGTCCTCTTTCAGTCTAAAAATCCTGGAAAGGTTGTTAGGCATTCATCTGAGGCTCAGTATAGACAGACAGAAGCTGTCAGTCTCTCAGCATGCCTACTTCAAGAGTAAATCGGTTGAGACCGCTTTACACTCCTTAGTCTCTAGTATTTAGTGCTCCCTGCACAACAAGGAGCTCTCCCTAGTGGCTTTCCTGGACATTGAGGGGGCTTTTAACAACATAAAATCAGACGTAATAATCGGTGCGATGCAAGACTTGGAGGTGGAACCCGCCATTAGCAGGTGGATTGAAAACCTGCTTAGTGGCAGGATATTCAATTCACGGCTGGGGGTGGCGTCGGCCAAGAAGTCCGTGCGCAGAGGCACACCTCAAGGTGGAGTTCTTTCACCCCTACTCTGAAATCTTACGTAAATCAGCTGCTTGTTCGACTGGAGAAGAAAGAGTGCAAGGTGGTTGCGTATGCGAATGATGTTGCTATTAGTATCTCGGGAAAATACATATCTACTTTGAGGGACTTGATGCAACACATGCTGAACATTCTCTCTTACTGGGCTACTGACTGTGTTTTGGGGGCTAATCCGACCAAGACTAAGCTGGTGCTCTTCACTAGCAAGTATAAAATTCCTCAATTTATTGCTCCAAAACTAATGGGTGTAGATATTGACCTTGTCGAGGAGGCTAAATATCTGGGCGTGATCCTAGATAGGAAGCTGAATTGGAAGGCTAATATAAGCGAGCGCATTAGGAAGGCTCAGGTAGCTCTGTACTCTTTCAAAAGAGTTATAGGCAAAAAATGGGGGTTACAGCCTAAGGTAGCCTATTGGATATATACAGCTGTGGTACGACCAGTCCTTTTCTATGGGGTGCTTGCTTGGTGGACAGCCCTATGTAAGTCCACATACAATAGGCTGATAACAAAGGTACAAAGAACGGCAGAGGTATTCAAAAGTAGTGCCATTAGAACGACTCCAACGGCAGCATTGGACATTATGCTCAATCTGCTGCCTGTTAGGCTTTTTGGCGAAAAAATGGCTGCAAACTCAGCTATCAGGCTAAAAGCTACGCATCAGTGGGATGCCAGGTATGTAGGCCATGCGTCCATTTTAAGACATTTTGAGGGTATTCCTGAGTCTGTCGACTACATCACACCAATGTACGCCTTCAATGGTATGTGCAAGATCCCCATTCCCTCCAGGGACGAATGGAAGGATGGCATCCCCCCTCATGTAGAAGGGGTTCACATCTACACAGATGGATCCAAACTACAGAGTAGGGTGGGAAGTGGTTTATTCTCAGAAGACTTGGACATTAACATGTCCTTTAGGATGCCCGACCACTGCACTGTTTTTCAGGCAGAGGTCGCGGCTATAGAGGCAGCAATGTCATGGCTAAGGAAGAAGAAGGTATCTGGACTTTATATTTGCTCCCTGGATTCGGTTATTATCACCTCAAAAGCCGTCAAGAGCTGCCGCAAATCTTTAGACGAGATATCTAAGCAGACCCGTCTGCATCTGTGCTGGGTTCCCGGTCACAGAGATATTCCAGGGAACTGCAAGGCGGATGAACTTGCCCATGAGGGCCAATACCGATTGAGCCAGATAGGTCGAACTTCGGTATTCCTATTGCCACATGTAAGCTCTTAATAAATACAATATCCTTAAGAAAAGCGGGCAGGCGCTGGTCGAATTTTCAGGATGTAAAATAGCTAGACAAACCTGGCCAGAGATAAATATCAAGCGCTCTAAGGACCTACTGGCTTTAAAAAGGCAAAGAATAGGTTCCGTGATTAGCATCCTAACGGGACGCTGGACTCTAGGCACACACGGGTGTAGGCTGGGGATCGCCTCTAATGACTTCTGCAGGAGTTGCAGGGACGTGGAGGAGGAAGAGTCTACTGCTCACCTGTTGTGCACGTGTCCAGCGATGTCCAGAAGGATGCGAACTTTCCTAGAAAAAAGATTAGCTCCATCAACTGCTTCATTAAAAGCTCCAAATGGCTGGACCTTTGAAAGTGATGGGATCTGCTGTCCCATGCGGTATCAAAAAGGGTCAATGTTGGTCTAAGTGCGCCCTTTTCGGATGGCCGCCTTACCTACCTACCTACCTACCCCTGGTGTGCGAAAGAACTCGCCAAAGCCTCGTGTTGATGCCAGGGATCTGAGCACGCATACGAGAAAGGACATCTGCGGTCGTCAGATCGGGATCCGGAATCCAGCAGATGACAGATACCGCGAAGCGGGTTCTGAGCGAATCAAAGTTGATGAGATAACCTTTGCAGTATTTTATCTCTGCATAAGTCAGCCGACGGTCAGGCCCCACCTTCCCAATCACCGCCATTGGTTGCTGGCCGGTAGCCTTCTCGCTGTACGATGGCTTGGCTGCACCTTTGGAACTGCTTGGACGAAGGTCCAGCTCACCACCCTCCACTGGAGAAGACTTCGCCGGCAGATGGTTTTGCTGGGTGCGAGGGGCTGGGCAGACTGCAGCTTATAGGCAACACGGTTTCGCTCGTACCCTTTGTGGTCGTGGCGCCACCAGCAGTAACAGCTGCAGGGCAGGTGGGTATGTTGCTTTCAGCAACAATCTTCCGCCGCTTACCTCGCGAGCGGTCAATCCCTCCGCAGGCTCGGTGGCTTCCGTGGTGTCACTTTCGCCGACACAGGCCTTTTGGAGGGAGTAGACACAGAAGGGCCGGCAGAGCAACGTGAGGATTTCTCCTGCACGAGCCTAGCAAGCCGCTTCTTTATCTTCCTCCTTGCTTGAGTTCCCGTTGCCCCAGAACCACTGGTCGGGCGTTCCGCAACTGTGGTGACTTCCCGACGCAGTCCCTCTGGATCCAGGGTACGTTCCTCCGTCTCTGAAGAAGAAGAGATTGCAGTAACCACCCCCGTCTCCTCCAGGATGCGCTCTCGCTGATAAAGGCGAGAGACTTTAGCGATGGTTGGTGCTTCCAGAATCCGTGCCCCTGCCGCCGAAGCGGGTGGATTTCCACATGCGTGGGTTCCACCTGGAGTATTATACCTTGTGTTGTCCATCGCCAGACAGTGGTTTTTGTTCGGGACTCCTCCCTAGCCAGTTTGGTCCACGGATGGTACCCATTCTCTATACCATCATTGTGATAGACAGACAGACATAACTCCCGCCCCTCCTAAGATGTTCAATAGTAATGTCATTTGCCTACCAAGGGTCCCCCTATCCGCCACCTGGGGACGCGGCCGATAGTATGGCAGGCAAATCCACACGGATAGTTATACTTACATTTTCCAAAAAAATCCTCACACACGTCCTCTTTAATTATTAATATTTATTCACTAGGTGTTGCACCATTAACGTAACAAAAGATAAGAGAGCTTATTTCACTAATTTACTTATATTTATAATAAATTAATGCTAACTAAGCTAATATGCGCCTGTGGGAATGGAATGTCTTCGATGAGTGAATTCGCACGGTGCATTTGAGCGGATACCGCGAGTTACATCCTCACACCTTACATACAAGTTACTTGTTTTTATTATTTACTTTGTTGTTGTTTGTTTACAGAGATTACAAAACTTGTGTGTGTAATTAAAATTATTTGATAATGTTTTTGTTATTGCATAGCAGATGGTCAAGTTCAGTCCAAATGGAAAATATGTTTAGTAGCATAATTTGCACTTCAAGGTCAAATGAATTTGAACAGTAAAGTAGAATAGAAAAATACTTTAAGTTAGTCTTCAGATTCATGACAATGAATAAAGTCATATTTTAAAGCATAAATTTAATTTGTTTTTTTAATTAACCTATAACTGGCGCAGTCGAAGTGACAAATAACTGAAGTTATTTGAAAAGAACCAAAAGTGACTTTTGCTTCAAAAAAATAAAAATAGTGATTAATAATAAATAATTTTAAAAGAACAAAAAGTGAACCTTTTTTTATCAAAAAGAAATAACTTGGTACTGTAATTATAACTATTAAAATACTATAATTATAACTATTAAAATTACAAAAGGTGAAATATCCTAAGATATTAGAAAAAAGAAACCACGGTTTAATAATTATATGCGGAGATCAAATCGACTCGACTTAAAACGACCAATAGGTAGATATTTGGAAGAGGAAGAAATGGACGAGCTACAAGAGAGGATTCGGCAACTTGAAGAGGTAATAAGGAGGCAGGAAGCTCAAAACGAACAGCAGCAATTTCAACAGCAGCAACAACAACAAGTACAACAAATGCAGCAACAACCATTGATTTTGTGTCCAGATAATGTCCTAAGTCAATTAAGACATCTAAAGTCATTTGGCCGATATAGGGAGAATAATTTGCTAGCATTTATTCGATCAGTGGAAAGATGTTTACAATTGTGTGGTAACAACTCTCAACTGTGCAAATTTGGCATCCACATTGTGTTGAACGAGAAACTAGAAGGTAATGTAGCGAGATGTGTTCAACAACTAGGTGAAAATGTCAACTGGGAGACGATAAAACAACACTTGAAGCAGCAGTTCCTGCCTCAAGGCAGCTATGCAGAAATCTTCAATAATTTTAGGAAAGTCAAGGTCAGTAATTTAAGACAACTTTCTGCAGAAATTAAATCGGCAAATTTTTTAATTAATAAATTATACGAGTTTGATGATACCAAACCCAACATATATAAACCAGAAAGTGTACAAAGAGATTTGATGGAAATTTTGCTATAGAAAATCGATGGCGGCACTGGAACTCATATAGACGAGAACAGATTTATACAACAAGTGTGCTATACTTAGGATCCTAGAAGATAAACGAACAATAGCCTATGCTCATAGAAAACCTTCAAGGCAGGGAAACAATAATAGTTATTCATACCCAAAGCTGTCAAATATTAATAGTTCTTTTAAAAATAACAATGAAGACAATTTAAAGGGAAATCAGAAACAGACAACAAACCTGGAAATAACGATAATAGGCCGAATTTCGACAGAAATAGCGGAAGTCAACGTAAAAGTGATCATAGATACGAAAGCTCTCAACAGAGTAATTTCAACAGAAATAACAGCGAAGGAAATAACATTCATAACGACTGTTTATATACCGACTAGTTGGTTTACTAATCGGTTGCCGATTCCTTGGGTGCAATACCGAAGGATCGTGATGATGACTTCAAGTGCAATATTGAAGTCTGATGTCTCTTTGACGAGGGTGAGTCAGATCGTCTCACTGACGAGGGTGACTCAGATCGTCTCCGCTTAGCTGGTGTATGACTTATGCCGTCGTTGACATTTGTGGCTTCTTCTACTGGAGCTGGCGCTTATCAGGTTGTTCTACTGGATTAATTTCGGTACACATGGGTAATGGCGCAAGTAAATGGACGCCTCTTCTTGTGAGGCATATTTTAGTTCGAATTTCCGCTACTCGCTCTAGGCCGTCAGCACCAGGAAGTGTTTGAGTTACTCGACGAAGCCGCCATTTAATAACTGGCAAGTTATGCTCCTTCATTAATACCATTGTACCAGGCTATAAATTATGACGCATGGTCTTCCATTTGTAGCAATGCTGGAGTTGGTTTAGATACTCCTTATTCCACCGACTCCAAAATTCCTGTGTCAACCTTTTGACTAAGTCCCACTGCTTCAGTAAATTTATGTTCAGATTCTCAGTGGGCTGGTCGACAGAACTTGTCAATTGTGCACCTGTTAAGAAATGACCTGGAGTTAATGCTGCGTAATCGTGTGGATCATCTGACATAGGAGTCAGCGGCCGTGAGTTAAGAATGGCTTCTATTTCAACAATAACTGTCTCTAACTCTTCGTATGTTAATCGGGCATTAGACAAACTTTTGTAAAATAGATTCTTTTCCGATTTATCCGCTACTTCCCATAAGCCGCCAATATGTGGTGATCTAGCAGATGCGAAATGAAACTCGATTCCCTTGTGTGCGCAGAATTTCATCAGCTGTGATTTGGTACCTACGTTATGGATGATGTCCGCAATCTGTCTCAATTGATTTCTGGCTCCTACGAAATTCGTCACGTTGTCACAATGAAGATGCCTGCAGTTCCCTCTTCGGCTCACAAACCTTTTCAAGGCTCCGATAAAGGCGTTGGTCGTAAGGGTGCTTACCACTTCAATGTCTACGGCCTTAGTTGCGAAGCAACAAAATATCGCCACATAAAACTTTTGTGGCGTCTTTCCCTTTTGATTGTAATGAAATTTAAATGGCCCACAAAAGTCGACTCCAGCGTGAGTGAAAGGTTTATTTGGTTGAACTCGTGATGCAGGTAACTGTCCCATGAGTTGCTGCAATGGTTTCGGCATAGCTTTGGCACAAGATACACAATTTTTCACTATTTATCTGGCTATTGTTTTCGCATTAACCGGCCAATCAGCTTCCCGTGTTGCTGCTACTGCGAACATGCTTGTTATCAATGTGGATGTGTGTAATCAATATTTTAGTGATATCATTCCGATATGGCAATAGGGCTTGGTATTTTGCTTCATGTGGTAGGGCAGAATTTGCTAGTCGTCCTCCTACCCGCATAATGTCGTCTTTATCCACAAATAGTGTAAGATCACCCATCCCCCTTCCAAATGGTTTGTTGTGCTTAAGAAGTTTATATTCAGGATTGAATGCTTGTCTCTGCAGGTCCTTGATTATAGTCTGAGTAGCACCATTAATTTCTTCTCCGTCGAGGTCGATGGATTTTTGAATTGGCACATTGCGTCCCGTTGAAGATATGTCCATGAATTTCGATGGTCAATCATTGAAGTAAATGACGGAATCTGTGACGTAGTAAGACATACCTGTCTCTTCTCTAATTCTGTGGTTGAATTGGCTGATGCCGCTGGCCACGATCACGGTGGTCCGTATAGAGACAGTGGTCCATAAAACCACATGTCTTGTTGTTTGAATTGACCCGGGTTTATGCCTCGTGACATCATGTCTGCCGGGTTTTTGTCTATAGGTACGTGACGCCATTGTTGCTTCACCGTTACTTTTTGTATAGCTGCCACTCGATTTGCCAAAGGTGTGATAGGAAGACGAACTGGCAGAGATCCAGGCTAGCGTCACTTCAGAGTCAGACCACAGAAAGCATTCGCCTGTCCATTGTAGAATATGTTTTACCCTGTCCAATAACTGGGCTGCTAACCGTACAGCACAGAGCTCCAGCCGAGGTAGCGTTTGGTGGTGTAGTCTTTGATCTAGAACATAACAGCTGAACGCTCACTGATCCATCTGTTTTTATCGACCTTGCATAAATAACAGCTCCATATGTCTGCTCGGATGCATCGGCAAGCGTGTAATTCTCTCTGATGCACATTGTCCTTTGTGGTTGGAAATACGTAGCGTGGAATTTGCAAGTTCTCAAGTTCCTGGATGTTTTCTCTAAACTGCCTCCAGAAGGTATGCAAGTGCATAGGTAGTGCTTCGTCCAAGCTTAATTTTAGACGCCACAGCGATTTCATGAATATTTTTGCACATGAGACAACTGGTGACAAAAAACCTAATGCGTCGAAGATATGCGCGATGTCCGACAGTACTTGGCGTTTCGTTATTTTGGCCGTTTTGCTCCATTTGGTCCTTATTAGGAAGTAATCAGTTCCAGGTTTGCACGTTAAACCAAGCGTTGTGATGGTAAAATTATCGTTGTCAAAATTCAATTGAATTGCTCGATCCTCTGCGGTGATGTTGGTTAACAGTGTTTTATTACTCGCACACCACTTCCTTATCTTAAAACCTGCTGACTTGGTGAGGGAGTTCAATTCCTCCTGTACGAGCAAGGCTTCTTTCTAACGTATCGGCTCCACTCATAACGTCATCAACATAAAAATCTCGTTGTAAGCATCTGGAGCCGTGCGGATATTGTGTGCTATGTTCCTTGGCTAATATGCGTAGACATTTTGTCGCCAAATATGGTGCCGATGTGGCTCCATAAGTCACTGTGTTTAATTGGTAACTTTTCAGAGGTTCGCTTGGCGTGTTCCTCCACAAGATTAGTTGATGCTTGCGGTCAGCTTCCTTCACGATGATTTGTCTGTATATTTTCTCGATATCCGCTGTGAAAACATATCTGCATACTCGAAATCTCAGAAGATCCGCAAATAAGTCTTCTTGAAGTTTTGGACCTGGTAGTAGCATATTGTTCAATGATACATTTGTTGACGTCTTCATTGATGCGTCGAAAACGACACGCAACTTTGCATTGGTGCTGTCTGGCTTCAGAACGCAGTTGTGAGGTAAGAAGTAGTGGGGTTGGTTAATGCTTCCGCTAACTACTTCCATGAGACCTAGCCGCAGGTATTCCTCCATGAAGGCCGTATACGGCATTTTGATGACAGGGTTTCTTTGCAATTTACGTTCGATGGCGTAAAAGCTTTGTAATGCGATAGCTTTCGAGTCTCCAAGAGGGCTTGCGTTATCAACGAAAAGCAAGCGCACAATGAACTGTCCGTTCGCTGCTCGAAACACAGCTTGGTTGAGAAATGCTTCGCAAGCTCTTTCATCGCTTTTAGCGGCAGGCTGCTGGTGTCAAATTCTTCTAGCTGCCAGAAACGCTCGAGCTGTTGGGTTAATGATTCATCTTCATTTGTAACTCCAATACCGCAGACCGTAGTCTCAGCTGTTGATGGAATTGCGAAGTGTCCACCAAGCACCCATCCGAACACGGTGTTTTGCACACGGTGCCCAGTCTGGTTTGGCCGACTACTAGCAATTGCAGATAACATTCGTTGTCTATAAGAATGTTAATTGGACCTGATTGATTAAACTACGGAGCAGCCGCCAATGCGTTGGAACTCCTGAGGCTGAACTAGCGTCAAATCGTACGTTTGAAGTTTTATCGAACTTCTGCCATAAAAGATACTCCAAAATTGTGTGGAAGTTATCTACGGGAACTCCTTGGCTTTTTAAAGCGTAAATGCATTCCTTGGCTGCATCGTGTAAAGTTTTAAGCGTTGAGCCCATTTCACTGCTAGCATTCTTTATATTAAACAACTTGCTATAGATAGTTTTAACCAATTTGCGTTTATTGTTAAACCTATCGCACAAGATTTGCCAGGATGCGTCATAGTTTTGAGTGCTTTAGCTTCTCCGGTTACGTTGGCAGCCAAGTAAAACATTTTTTGTGTGTTGCTTATTGTCTGAGTATATATCATCTTAACATACAAATCGCGAAATGGTATCCACGTTGAATAGCTACCGTCAAAAACTGGCAAGGTAACTTTAGGTAAATGCACATTTAATGCCTGTGGTATGGTGTTGATTGGCGTGGACTTGTTCGGTGTACTGACTGGAATATGTTGTCGTAACTTAGTGTAATGAGCTTTGGGGACCCCACTTAAAGACAATTACCCTTTCTATGCTTCTAGTGATGATATATGAAAACAAATTGGTAGATGTATACAATGGATAACAGGGATTCCAGATATGGGCAGATAATTACTACTGCCACGCCCACAATTAACCAAAAATCGTTACTAGATTCGTATTAAACATTTATCAACGAAATTTCACAGGAATGTTGCGTGTACTAACATTAAACAGCACACAAAAAATGGGCGTGTTATTTATACAGCCACGCCCACTATTGACATATTATTATAACTTACGACCTATACAATATTTTTGGACGAAATTTTATATTTGTACGTATATGGACCCTACGAAGCCATACACAAAAAATGGGGTCGTTATAATCAATTCAAGGTACCGTACCGCAATTTAACGTAGATTGTATGTAACGTAAATGATGATTTATGAAGAAAACATCCCAATTGTTGAACTCGCACTCACAAGGAAAGGTAAAGGATATTTCGTAGTCGGACTAACCCGACTTCAGACTTCTTTACTCGTTTTAGTTATAATTGGTATTATTAAAATGAAAAAACGAACCAAAATTGTTAATAAAACTGAAATTATAAATAAGCCAGAAGCAGAAAATTTTGAATTGTCAAAAATAAAAAATAAATATGGCATTAAGTAATAATGTACAGTAATAAGTATATAAAATTAAATTTTACGAGATTCGGCAGAATCTCCAATCAAGGGATGGAGGAGTCACGTCCTCATACCCTACATACAAGATATTTGTTTTTATTATTTACTTTGTTGTTGTTTGTTTACAGATATTACAAAACTTGTGGGTATAAGTATATACAATTACAGTTATTTGATAATATATTTGTTATTGCAAAGTAGATGGTCAAGGTCAGTTAAGGCTCCAAATGCAAAATATGCTTAGTAGCATAGTCCTCATACCTTACATACAAGTTATTTGTTTTTATTATTTACTTTGTTGTTGTTTGTTTCCAGAGATTACAAAACTTATGTATATAAGTATACATATACTCTTACAATTATTTGATAATGTTTTTGTTATTGCATAGCAGATGGTCAAGTTCAGTCCAAATGCAAAATATGCTTGGTAGCATAATTTGTACTTCAAGGTCAAATTAATTTGAACAGTAAAGTAGAATAGAAAAATACTTTAAGTTAGTCTTCAGATTCATGACAATGAATAAAGTCATATTTTAAAGCATAAGCTTAATTTGTTTTTTTATTTAACCTATAACTGGCGCAGTCGAAGTGACAAATAACTGAAGTTATTTGAAAAGAACCAAAAGTGACTTTTGCTTCAAAAAAATAAAAATAGTGATTAATAACTGAAGTAATTTTAAAAGAACAAAAAGTGAAACTTTTTTTTTATCAAAAAGAAAGAACTTGGTACAAAATACTGTAATTATAACTGTTAAAATTACAAATGGTGAAATATCCTAAGATATTCGAAAAAAGAAACCACGGTTTAATAATTATATGCGGAGATCAAATCGATTCGACTTAAATCGACCAATAGGTAGATATTTGGAAGAGGAAGAAATGGACGAGCTACAAGAGAGGATTCGGCAACTTGAAGAGGTAATAAGGAGGCAGGAAGCTCAAATCTTATTACACGAACAGCAGTAATTTCAACAACAACAACAACAACAACAACAAGTACAACAAATACAGCAACAACTATTGATTTTGAGTCCAGATAATATCCTAAGTCAATTCAGACATCTAAAGTCATTCGGCCGATATAGGTAATATTCGTAGGATACAAACTAATGTGATTAGTGCATGCGTCTGACTAGAATATTTCGTTTAATTGCTTACCTCGTATTTATTGTCCGTAATGATCTCTGTGTATAATGTAAAAGGGAACAGTTTCTCTTTGTATTGAATGCAAAAATGTTGTCCATTTTTGACGGTATACATTTGAAATATTTTTTTATGAGAATCTACTTTGTTTATTTGGAAGGAAACCAATGGCTCTAATATATTAATTCAATTACATTATCAATGATAATGTGGCCTATTTAGTCACGACATTATAAGGCCTCCGGGAAGTAAAATAAAAGGGTATTTTGGTAGCTTTGGTCTTCGTGGGATGTGGTATTTATTTGTTGATGTAAAAAAAAAAAAACCTAGCGAAGCGGATTACACCCTAGAGCAGTGGTTCCCAAAGTGTGTTCCGCGGAACCCTGGGGTTTCACGAAAAAATGTTGGGGTTCCGCGTGACAAATTTTATTTCATTAAAAAAAATAATAAGAATTTATTTTAGTTAATATATTGCATTTTTATTAATTATTTCTATGATGTATTGTTTTTTTTAAGTTTTGTTTAATCTGAAATATTAAAATAATACTTGTTTCATTTAATATCTCATTACATTTTAAAAAGTCGTTGTTTAAAATATATTCAGGTTTCCGCGATCAGTGGAAAAAAATATGGGGGTTCCACGACCAAAATAAGTTTGGGAACCACTGCCCTAGAGTGAAGCTTGTGACTGGCAGAGTTTGCCGTTGGTTACACTAGGCTTAGTTCTGATCTTGACCAGACAATTCTTTCGTTCTTATTCTATCTAATTATAATTACTATCTATCTTACCTCTATTCTTACTCAGTCACAAAATTCAACACAGGCACATGTGTCAGCCGAGTATCAGTAGAGACTCTGAGCTATTCACAGAGAAAACTGAAAGCTCTCTGAGTGACACATGAGATTTTTATTGAGACAAGCAAGTCACAGCGATATAAAAAAAATTTATGAATTTTTTTTAATTAATAATTTTTTTTAATCACAAATAAATAATGAAAAATGACCAGGAGAAATCAAAGGACTACGCAGCAGCAGCTGCAATTTTCTGTCGCATTTAGGAAAGGCACGCGGAGTTGCAGGCAGGAAATTTGCATTTACAATATTTACACACATACACACACACACACACACACACACACACACACACAGAGAGACAGTCGAATCGAAGTGGAGCTTTAAATATTTCTGTCGGAAATTCTTTTAAAAATCTACTAAGTGTAGACGTTAAATCAGTGCGGAAATCGTAGAAAGGGTAGCTAAAGAGCATACCCCGGTCCGGTGAAAGTGTGAAGTGAAATTGTGGACGCGTTCGGGAAAAAAATAAGGCATTTAAATTGTCTGTTTCTGCCAGTGATTTGCGGCAGTTTTGTTTCTGCGTCGGTTTTTCCGCACGGCAGAGTGAAAACGGCAGCGATCTCTGCCTGCATAGTGCCCAGTTGAGCAGTGGCTTGGTCCGAGAGTACCAGACCCCTGAACGGCGAAGCTTAGGCAGGTGGAACACTGCAGATACGGCGAGTTTTGTGCCTAGGCAAATATAAGTTTATTTATTTAAACTTATTAAATTTGCCTTTGCGTCGCTAGGCAGTTTCTGCAATTTCCCGCCTCTCAATCGGATTATCCGAAAATTGAGAGAGCGCTGGAAATTGCGCACTTGGAGTGTAAGTGTGCAGTGCGCGCAGCTGAGAGAGAGAGAGAGAGACTCTACAATTTTTGTTTTGATAGAAAAAAAAAAGTTGTTGCCAACGCGATTGAACTTAAGATAAGTAGTGCTTTTATAGTTTCATACTTTTTTATTTTTCCCCCAAATTTCTAAATAAATCCCATAACCATATTTTAAAATTAAATTTTTTTCCAGAATTTAAATTAAGTATCAATAATAATAATAGTAGTATGCAGGTTTGCATAGTAGCGGGGTTTTATTCGAATGAATTATGCAAACGTTTGTTTTTATAAAAAGAAAGATTTATTTAATTTAATTATTACACTACAGGCTATGAATATAACACCAATACGTGTGGAGAGAACAGCGACTAGCAGACAACTAACTTCGGCTCTTGCTTGTTTGCCGTCGCTACGCTGTCACTTCGCTCTCTTTCTCTCTTTCTTCTTTGATCCAGTTTGAACATGCCTCCCCCCATGCTGGGACCAGCATAGATTTCTATTCGCTTCGGCATGGTGTAACGCTGGCCTAGAAGGGAGTGTGTATAAAGTGTTATTTGGTTGCTAAATAAAGGAACGATTAAATTTCAGTATAAGTAGGTATCGGTAGTGGACACAGCTTAGATATCGAGCGCTTGTAGGTCCCGGTTTGAATGGGTACGGTGACTACGCGTACCAGGTTGTCTGATCCAGGATGGAGTTCGACAACGCGAGCCATGACCCATTCATTTGGCGGTAGACGATCGTCTTTGACTATAACCAAGTCATTCAGCTGTAGGTTTGGACGCTGTTGACACCATTTTGGTCGTGTTTGAAGCTGAGCTAACCAATCCGGAGTCCATTTCTGCCAAAAGTGTTGCAGCATCCGTTGAGTTTGAAGATAGTGTTGGCTAAGTGAAACGTTCGATGCTGCTGAATCAACAGGCGGTGAAAGAAGTGGGCTCCCGATCAGGAAATGCCCGGGGGTAAGCACCATCAAATCATCCGGGTCCGAGGTCAATGGACACAATGGCCGCGAGTTGAGGCATGATTCAATGCGTACAAGTAGAGTTGAGAGTATCTCGAATGTAAGGCGCGTACCATTCAGGACTCGCTTTAAGTGGTACTTGACAGCCTTCGCATTGGCCTCCCACAGACCGCCAAAATTAGGGGAGTGAGGGGGGTTCAAATGCCATTGGATGCCGTGGCTAGCGATATGCGGTACGACATCTTGCTTGATGTCTTTGACGAGTTTACGTTTGCGTGCTTGCAAAACTTTATCGGCACCTTTGAAGTTGGTTCCGCAGTCGCTGTAAATATCCTTGTACAGCCCTCGCCGGCCGATGAATTTTTGTAGCGCTAGCAAAAAAGCTTCGGAAGACATTCCAATAACTGCCTCCAAGTGAACCGCTTTCGTTGCTAAACAAATGAAAATTGCGATATAGCTCTTGTACGTAGTGTTGCCCCGGTATCGTGATGCTTTGATTTCGATAGCACCAGTATAATCGATACCGGTGGCCAGAAATGGTCGTTGTGGTGGATTGACGCGATGAAATGGCAAGTCACCCATTAGCTGGGTAGCTATGGTTGGCTTGTTGCGAAAACAGGTAACACATTTGCGCAATTGCTTTTTAACTACTCGCCTGGCGTTTATGATCCAAAATTGCTGTCGTATATGCGAAATAGTTAATTGCGGGCCTCCGTGAAAAAGTTGTTATATGCGAACTATTGATAACCAAGCTGGTGAAGTGATGACTACTAGGTAATATAATTGGATGCCTCTGCCCATAGGGCAATATAGCGCGTTGGATTCGCCCACGTAAACGAAGCACATTTTGCTCATCCAGAAATGGTGCTAAGCTCGTAAGATTGCTGTTGCTTGGCAGCGAGCTCTTTTCGCGTACGCGTTGTATCTCTTTCGAAAATGCTTCGTGTTGTACGAGTTTGACGATCTTAATTAAACTTTCGTTCAGCTCTGCGACGGATAAAGGTCCCTTCCAACGTGTAGCAGCTTGCGTTCTAGAATTGAAAGCAAAGCGATAAATATAGGCGCGCACCCGTATGGTCTTGTGAAGAGATGAGTATAGAAGAATTACTGAATCTTCAGCGATGGAAAAATGAACTTGAAGTTGTTTGCGTTTGACTTCAACCATTCCCTCCTGGACATCGACCGCTGCATGGTCAAATTTCGGCCAAGTCACGTCAGCCTGTTTCAGCCAAGCTGGACCACTCCACCATAGCGTGAACGTTGATAAAGCTGTAGGAGTTAATCCTCGTGTTGCACAGTCTGCAGGATTTTTAAGCGTGTCGACGTGGCTCCACTGATGAGGGGACGAGGCTTGGAGGATTTTGTTGACTCGATTCGATACCCAAGTTTGCCATCGGTTCGGATCACCGTGTATCCAATACAAAACAATGGTAGCGTCGGTCCAATAGAAAATGGGCAGATCTAATTGCTTAGTTGCCAAAGACTTCTTGGTCCATGTTGCCAATTCCGTTGCTAACACAGCGCCGCTGAGCTCGATACGAGGTATAGTAAGCGGCTTTATTGGCGTTACTCGACTTTTGGCTATAAGCAATGTAGTGTAAACCCGTTTATCAGAGCATTCTACTCGCAGATAAACATTGGCTGCATAAGCGGATAATGAGCCGTCACAAAAGGCGTGAAGTTGCAGCGACTTGATCTGAGTTGGCTCATACTGCAGCCATCTAGGAATCTTAATGCAGTGCAAGGTGGATAAGGTGATTAGAAACTGTTGCCAATGATGATTTATATCTACTGGAAGTTGCTCATCCCAGCCCAGGGCCGTGCTCACTGGATGCACCCGTTGAACCTTGTACATCCAAACTGACTTAAGCAGAATTTTCGCAGTTACGATGATAGGTGCAATAAGCCCTTGTGGATCAAACAGCCGAGCAATTGTTGATAGCATAGCACGCTTCGTTGCAGAAAAGTCAATTTCAAAGTTCAGCTTGAATATGAAAATGTCCTGATTGGGCTGCCAGCACATCCCTAGTGTTTTGACCGTTTCGGTGCTGTTGAAATTCAAGCAGTTGGTGCTTGACATATGCTCCTGATTTATGCCATTCAGCAAAGCAATTGAGTTGCTGCTCCATTGGCGTAAGTTCATTCCAGCAGAGAGCAGAGCTGCAGTAACTTGCTCGCGAATAGCTGTGGCATTTCCGATGGAGTCACTGCCAGATAGCACGTCGTCGACGTAAATTTCGTGTTTGAGTACATTTCTTGCTAGTGGGTATGACTCCTTTTCGTCTTCGGCGATTTGATGGAGCACACGTATTGCGGTGTATGGGGCTGAAGCCGTTCCAAATGTGACCGTAGTAAGACAGTAGTCTTGAATATTTCCTTCACCGTTTCGCCATAATATGCGCTGATATTGCGAATCTTCGGGTGCATATCGATACATCTATACATTTTTTGTATATCAGCCGTGAATGCATACTTATGTTTTCGCCAATTCAAGATTACTGCCGACAATTTATTTTGCAGCGCCGGGCCTGTGCATAAAATATCATTCAGAGATCTACCGTTCGTCGTTTTGCACGAAGCGTCGAAAACGACGAGTAACTTAGTGGTTAAGCTGTCCTCTTTGATCACCGCATGATGTGGCAGAACGCACGATGTCACTGTGGGTATATTCGCTGACGTAAGGACGCAGTGATCGCTCTCTGTTGTAGTAGCTGGTGTTATTTGATTTAATGCAAAGTATTCTTTAATGCAGTCCCGATATAATTTGCATAATTCCTCATCGCGCTGAAGCTTCCGCTCTAGACAATAGAAACGATTTAACGATATTTGTTTAGATTTGCCTAGTGTTTGAGTTTGATCAAATGCATGCTTTAATGGAAGTCTAACCAAATACTTGCCATTAGATTGACGCAAATGCGTTTGTTGAAAATGGTTTTCACACCAGTTTTCTTCCTGGGATAGAGCTCGGTCCGCAGGTATTTGTTCATGTTCGTAGAACTTTTGAACTAAAGATTCAAGGAGAAGGGTAGAGTGGTGACAACGAATGTTCGTTGAGAGCTTGGGAACTGGCGCAGTATTGCCGGTCAAGATCCACCCCACCTTTGTGTGCTGTGCAATAGGCTCGTCAAACCTTCCGATGCGAGTTTCTGGTAACATGATGCGAGCCATCATATCGGCTCCGATGAACAAATCTATACGACGAGATTGAAAAAAGGTGGGATCTGCGAGTTGCAGACCCTGTATGTGCGGCCAATGCTGCGGTACAATTTTCTCACTAGGCAGGCTGATGGTGAGCACATTAAGAACGTAGGCTACGTCGACTGAAGTCTTAAAGGCAGGATTAATACACGAGCGAATGCTGAAACTGACAGTGAAGTTACATCGTTTCGTAGGAGTACCGCTTAGCCCGGATATCTCTGCTGAAGTTCGATTTCGAGCCAAGCCTATAGTTTGAGCAGCATGTTCCGATATTATCGTTGCTTCGGAGCCATTGTCAATGAGAGCGCGCACAACTGCTGTTTGGCCTGTGACGTCATTCACTACAGTGACCATTGCAGTTGCTAATAGAACTTTTCGAGCCGGGTTTTCTGTAGTTGTTGCTGCAACGAAAGTAGAATGCGCTGCCTTTGCGACTGTTGTTGTTTGCGGCGAATTCGAAGTAAAAGCGCTCTCACGGTGAAAAGGTTGAGCTGCATGATTCAGCTGTGACTGCGCCTTTGAAGCTCCATCAGCTTGTGGAGCAGATGTAGGAAAGTGCAGTAGGTTGTGATGCCTTTGTCCACATTGAAGACAATTTTTGTTGCTGGGACAGTGTGAAAATGAGTGCGACTTACTCAGGCAATTTATACATAATTTAGCACGATCGACAATAGCTTTGCGTTCGAAGCAATATTTAGCTAGAAACGTCAAGGAACGGCGTAAAACATGGGAATCACCACATAAGTAATAGGAGGCTGCCCTTTTCGGCTGTGCAGTGACATGAAATTTTCTGCTAGCAGATTGATTCGCTTTCCAGGTGTTACGTCTCTCCGGCAAATGAGCTGAAGTGGTGTGCTTCGAAGAGGATGGCGTATCGATGTGAAGCTGCCTGTTTTCAATCACGTTGATGGTGACTAAGCGATCATTCAAAAAAGATTCAATTACACTGAAAGTAGGTATGGCGGTATTACTGCCTAAGTGATGCTCCCACGCCTGATGCGTTTCCTTTGGGAGCTGAATGGAAACGTAGTAAGCAATCCAATGGTCGCACTCAGAAATAGGAATTTGTAGCCGCTGGAACTCATTAACGCACACTCTGGCTACGTTTTAAAAGAGAGTTGATGCCATCAGCACGCTCTTTCGTGAGCGCAGATATGATGAACAGCTTGTTCATGTGGTGCATGAAAAGTAGTCGAGGGTTGTTGTACCGCTTTACTATAAACTCCCAGGCCGTTGGATAGTTGGTCTCTGTAAGCTCCATTTGCTGTACATCGATGTCTTTGTCATCAGGTAGCGCTTTCTTCAGAAAGTGGAATTTGTGAATCGCACTCAAACTAGTGTTGTTGTGGATTAAGCGAATATAGGCATCGTGGAAAGCTGGCCAGTCTGTGTATTTACCCGTGAACGATGGCAGCGGTAATTTGGGTAGCTCAAGCGATGACGCATGAGTTTGCCTTACAGATGGGTCTTGCATCGATTTGGGCTGTTGGTCTTCCAATGCATCCAACAGCGTGGCTCTTATGTCAAAGTAGAGTTTTTCAAAATTAGAGGATATCGCATCTTTGAAATATGGCGAATCGCGAGTGAGAGAGGAGCAAATAAGTTGTTTGTGTACCTCGAAGAAATCCTTATGCAGCATTTCAACCTTATCCAGTCTGACTTGACAGTAGGCTTTAGTTTTTCTCGTACTGGAGTCCTTTTTTAAGTTTTTCAACATTTTCTTAAGACTGTCATGGTGGTCTGTTTGCAGTGCAATGAGGCCTTCGTAATTTGCCAATGGCGAATTTGACGCGTTGTCTTTGGGAGACGGTTGACTTGTTTTAGAAGGATTCATCTCTACTGCTCTAAACCGATACCCTACTTACCCTTTGCCTTATGCTGTCTCGGATGGTGTGGATACAGGATCGTTGTTGTCTCCAACCAGAATTGGAATTGCACAAGAAAAATGTTGAATTGTGGAGCACGTTGCGTGATTTTGGGGTTATGTGTTATGACGTCATCAGTTAACACACTGTCCGTTTATGCATAGCGATGGTAGCGTGTTGGCTGTCAGCAAAGGTGCACGCTGTATGAAAGCTAAATCACGTTTATTAAATTGTTAAATTGTTGTTGGTCGTCGTTTAGTTCCCCCATGGGCCACCAAATTATGTGCAGGTTTGCATAGTAGCGGGGTTTTATTCGAACGAATTATGCGAAGGTTTGTTTTTATAAAAAGAAAAGATTTATTTAATTTAATTATTACACTACAGGCTATGAATATAACACCAATACGTGTGGGGAGAACAACGACTAGCAGACAACTAACCTCGGCTCTTGCTTGTTTGCCGTCGCTACGCTGTCACTTCGCTCTCTTTCTCTCTTTCTTCTTTGATCCAGTTTGAACAAGTAGTAATAGTCATACTAGGAAAATAAATATTGTACAATAGTAATTATAATAATAATAATAGTAGTAATTGTATAAATAAAAATAAAGAAATACTCTAAGCAGTCATGATTATCCCAATACACATAGGGAGACTTCAGAGACTGATGAAGCAGCTAGGAGGGAGAGCACCAACCAGGCGTGGATGACATCTTCAGGAGACCCTTTTAATAGAGTCTCGAAGGTAGTTCGAACACCTCCTATGGTGCTAACGAGCGGAGTTACAATGGGCCCAACTCCAAATTTGGAACAGGTCAACGCAACTCCGGCCGCAGTTACTCAAACAGCAACACCAGTGCCAGTAGAGCTACAGACAGTCGTTACCAAGGCACTTACAATGGAGGGTCAAGATACCACGTTTGCTAAACTTGGCATCAAAATCGGAGAGCTAACGGAGATGTTAGTGGGCAGGCGATCAATCCACCAGCCTATGAGAGATCTCGTCAGTACAATCGAGGAGATGTACAAACGGGTATACGGGGATCAGGAGAAGAGGAGCTACAGATCGTAGGCCGAACCACCAAAAGCTCCCAAACATCGCCGCTGCTTAAGCGATTAGAAGGCGGTACCCCAAAAAGACAACGAGAGGACGAAGAGACAGCGGTAACATCTAAGAAGAAGAAGAGTTTGCAGAAAAAAAGTGCTAATTCCGGTATTATAGCTAAAGCGACCTATCAGCAGGAAAAAGCCACTGGACCCATCGAGAAAGCAGTACCAAAGCGAAATGCTGACGAGTGGAAAGTGGTCGGAAAGAGGCGGCCGGAGGGTAGGAGTGGGAACAAACCCCCAACTGAGTCACGGAATGGACGAATAGGTTAGCCAAGGAAGAGGGCTACACGACCGGACGCTATATTGATAGCAAAAATAGGAGAGATGTCATATGCTGACAGGTTAAAAACGTTGAAGACAAAGCCCGAACTGGATGAACTTGGCAAAAGTGTCAACAAAATAAGGAAGACCGCCAAAGGAGAACTGCTAATGGAGTTCAAAGGCGGGTCAGGAGAGCAGGCCAGGAAACTTAAGAAAATAGCTGAGCGGATCCTCCAGAGCTCAGCAATTGTTAGAGCTCTCTGCCAGGAAACAACAATCGAGTGCCGGGACCTGGATGAAGTCACCACACCGGAAGAGATATGTAGTAAGAGAACAATTTCCCGAAATTGCAGGCATAGGAAAAACCGCAATTAAGTCTATGCGACACACATGGGATGGCACGCAGACAGCGCTGATTAGCCTTCCATATAAACTGGCTAACATACTAGCGGAAGCCAGTCGCATGCGTGTGGGTTGGGTAAGATGTAGGCTCCGTGAGTACATGACTCCAACCAGATGCTTCCGATGCCTCGAATACGGTCACATAGCTAGATACTGTAACAGCAAAGAGGACCGCTCAGGTGTTTGCCTAAAGTGTAGAAATAAAGGGCATTTAGCTAAAATGTGCGAGGCCAAAGCTAAATGCGCCAAATGTGACCCAGGATGCAAAGGTGAAAACGACCACTCCACTGGAAGCTTCAAATGTGCCTCATACAAACAAGCGATGAAACTATTGACAAAACGGGATGGTTAGGTCTATCCAAATAAACCTAAACCACTGAGACGCTGCTCAGGATCTGCTGAAGCAGACAGTAATAGAACAGAAAGTGGACATTGCATTAATTAGCGAGCAATAAAAAACACCGATGTATGATTCCAATTGGGCAGAAGATACAAAAAAACGAGCAGCCATCTGGGTCTGTGGCACCATTCCCTTCGAACGTAAAGCCAACCGGCAACAGGAAGGGTTTGTATATGCCAAAATAAAGTGGGTCCACTTTTATAGCTGCTACGCCCCACCAAGTGCACGCCTCGAAGAAATGGAGGAAATGTTGGACCCATAATAATTGCTTGTGATTTCAATGCATGGCCAGTTGAGTGGGGCAGCATTAGAACGAATCGCAGGGGTACCGCATTATTGGAAGCCTTTGCTAGCCTCGATATTGTTAACTTAAAACATGGTACAACACACACGTTTAATAACGGCAGATCGGGGTCAATAATAGATGTCACCTTTGCAAGCAGAGTGATCTCGAGACAAATGAAGTGTCATCTGTATATACGCATAGTGACCACCAAGCACTAATATTTGAAATACTGTCACCAAAAAGATTTCAAATGCGTAAGACGGATCGAAAGGTACAAGAAAAAGACTGGAAGACAAAACAGATGGACTGCGAAATGTTGGAGTACATGCTTGACAACATGGAAGAATCACAAGGCAGCGCAGAACTGAGGACCAGGCGATTTATGGACCACCTTACTAATGCATGCGATGCCGCCATGCCTAGAAAAGGAAGAGGAAATGGGAGAACGCAAATGTATTGGTGGAATTAAACCATTGCCTCCCTGCGTGAAGAATGCCACAGATGTCGCAGACGTTACCAAAGGGCTAGGGGATCTGAAAACTACGAACAGACCCAAGCAGAATTCAAGGAAAAAGGAAGCAATTGTGCAAGGCAATAAGGAAAAGTAAGAGTGAGGCTTTCACCACCCTGCGAGAAGAAGTAGGAAATAATCCCTGGGGCAGCGCGTACAGAATTGTGTTGAAGAAACTGCACAATTCTAACACACCTAGAGAACAATGGCTAAGATTGTGACACGTCTGTTCCCACAGAATGCCGAGCTAAGGCCTGAATGGGAAGTAAGCCACGATGAAGATCCGATCCCGCCGGTCACAATAGAAGAAGTTCTAGGAGCGGCAGATAAGATGAAAAGCAACAGGGCTCCAGGTCTGGATGGGATACCAAATATGGGAATTAAAACTGCCATAAAAAGAAATCCAAACATATTCAGCAATCTCTACACGGAGTGTCTGAGGGAAGGAACATTTCCCAAAATATGGAAGCGCCAGCGACTGATACTCCTACCAAAAGGCGATAAACCTATAGAGGAACCAGCATCGTAGCGACTGTGCATGCTGGACGCAGCAGGAATGGTCCTGGAAAGAATAATCTGCACCAGACTTGAATGCTATACTGAAGGAATCCCGGGTTTGTCTAAACGGCAATATGGATTGAGGAAGAAGCGATCCACTGGTGGCTAGAAGGCGACAAACAATATTGCGCGGTAGTCACATTAGACGTTAAAAATGCTTTAACTCTGCCAATTGGTATCGGATCCTAAGTGCTCTACGCACCTTGCATATCCCTGAATACCTACTAAGAGTCATAGAAAACTATTTCAAGGATAGAATATTGTTATATGACACAGACGAAGGTCCAAAAGAGTACAACATCACAGGAGGAGTTCCACAAGGATCGGTGCTAGGGCCACTTCTCTGGAACGCCATGTACGATGGTATTCTGGAAATTGAGCGACCAAAAGGGGTTGATATTATAGGGTATGCGGACGACATAGCCATAGTAGTAGTAGCCAAGAAACTTGTGGACGTGGCAGGCAAATGTAATGAAACCATCGGAAGAGCCAAGATGTGGTTGCAGACGGCTGGATTACAACTAGCCGAACACAAAACGGAGGCAGTATTAATGATAGCCGCAAAAAGATTGAGAGCCTAGAAATAAGGGTAGGAGGACATATGATTACGTCACGCCCATATATAAAATACTTGGGAGTTCTTCTAGATCACCGGCTCAATTTTAAGGAACACCTGATATCTGCAAGTGATAAAGCCATCAGAGTAGGAGCAGCCTTGGCAAGGTTACTGCCAAACACTGGAGGACCAAGGCAGCATGTAAGGAAGTTACTAGCCAGCGTTAATACCTCCATCTTAATGTACGCAGCACCCATATAGGCTCCAGCAACAAGCTGCAAAGCGTATATGAGAGGAGTCACAACGGCGTATAGGCTAACAACAATGAGAGTGTGCTGTGCATTTAGGACCATATCCACTGATGCAGTCAGCGTCATCGGGGGACGGATCCCAATAGATATCGCCGTAAAAGAGGCCGCGGACATTCGAAACTTGAATAGCCAAGACAAAATGGATCCAGCCAAAACTGAGTTAATCAGAAAGTGCTCACAAAAGGAATGGCAGGAAAGATGGGATATATCCACCAAAGGACGGTGGACCCATGAGCTGATCCCAAACATACAAGTATGGATCGCCGAAGACACGGTGAAGTTAACTACCACCTAACGCAATTCCTATCGGGACACGGATGTTTTCGAAAGTATCTGCGCAAGTGCAAACATGTGGAGGACCCATACAGCCTGTATTGTGTTGGCTGCTATGAGAATGCAGAACATGTGTTGATGGAATGCGGCAGGTTTACGGGTGCAAAATATATATAAGAGAGAAAGTAACCCCAGCTGGTGTTCTTCGGTACATGCTTGGGTCACAGAAGGCCTGGGATACAGCAGCCGATATACTGGTCGGTATCATGAAACAAGTAAGATACGACGAGCAAAGCGCTAGAGGTCTAGCGAGCTAAAGCCGTTAGAATGACCAAGATACGAGAGTGAGGAAAAACTCTCAGCCCGCCCCGGAAAATTAAAAAATTCCAAAAAGGAGTTTTTTCCACACAAAATTTTATTCTTTCAAATTTTTTTTCCAATTGTTTTTTGCAAATCTATCGATCTCAAAACATTCGGAAAAGTCGGAAAATTCGGAAAATTCGAAAATTAGAAAAACCTAATCTCACTTTTTGTTCTCATTTTTTTTGTATGTGCGTGGTGTTGCATGCGCACATTTAGTTTCATATTGGTGTTGTAAGCACTGACTGATACTCCAATAACTCAACAGATGGATCTGTAGACGCTTAATTATTTTGACAGCTGCGTATATTGTTAGTTCTTTCTGATTTGTTTATTCGAAGTATTTCTGACATTCCAAATTTTAATTGATTTCTCGAGTTAAATTCATTACATTAAATTGTTAAATTGTTTACAATCACGAAATATTTGATTTTAAATCTGTGGATCATCAGTTTTTGAGTGAAATTATTGACATTTCAGACAGAAAAAGTGAGTTCATTATTTTCGTTTGTTGGTGAATACCTAACATCATTTCCATTGGAATTTATTTGTGTTATTTCTTCAGCTGATTTGTAAATTATTTGAATCGTTCAAATTCGGTCGTTTGCTTTCTTTATTTCGGCTATTCGAAACGTAAATTATTGAAAATTATTCCGTGAAAACTTTATTCATACAAAGTGATCAATTACAGATTGAAATTTGTTACGATGCCACAAAGGGGTCGCGCTATTATCGGTTAGCGTTCCCGACGTACAACGGACCAACGTAATTATACGGCACGTCGTACGGAAGAGGAAAATGCTACTGCAAGGGAATCTGCTCGAATCGGAATGATTGAACATCGTGCGCGACAATCACAAGAGGCTCACGAAGCTTACAATGAGTAACAACGATTGAGAAGAAGACAAGTTCGTGCTCAGGAAATTCATGAAGCAAGAGAACAACTTTTGGCTGCTCACCGACAACGCCAGCAACAACAACGATTGCCTAATTTAAATATCGAACGTGCAGCCTTTCGATATGAGCCGGACATTGAATACGGTGCGCACGCATCAGTTCGATTTGGTTCGATGTCTGTCGTTTGCCCGCATTGCGATGCACTGAAATTTACAAAAGATCCGGCCGGATTCTGTTGCGCAAGCGGAAAAGTGAAATTACCAGAGTTACTTCCTCCACCGGAGCCATTGCGGTCGTTGCTTTACGGTGAATAGCCAAATTCGAATCATTTTTTTACAAAATTCCAAGATGTATAACGATTGTTTTCAAATGACGTCGTTTGGTGGGGAAATTGTGAATGAACATAATTACAATCCCACATTCAAGGTTAGTTCACCAACAATCTAACACTCATTATCTCGCCAATAAAATACAGAAATTAACATATTTGTCTGCAACTATACAAATTCACGGGCAAATTTATCTTCTTGCTGGATCGCTGTTGCCGCATCCTGATCAAGATCACAAATATCTCCAAATATATTTCCTTGGAGATTCAAATGAAGAAGTGTGCAATTTTCAATGCGACGAAAAGAGGAATTGTGCAGCAATTGCAAGAAATGTTGCATGAACACAACGAACTAATTCGAGTATTCAAAACTTCGTTAGAAAGGATGCCATCTGATGATCACACAATCGTCATAAAAGCGGACAAACGACCAGCAGGCACTCATGAACGGCAATATAATGCACCGACGGCCGATGAAATATCAATTGTTGCTGTTGGCGATAATTTAGAATCCCGTGATATTGTTATTAAACGTCGAGCTGGAGATGCATTATAGCAAATCAGTGAAACTCATCGATCGTATGACTCACTACAATATCCGTTTATGTTCTGCCGTGGTGAAGATGGATATCACTTGAGATACAACATGATCAATCCTGCCAATGGTTAGTAAAAGAAAAACAAACACTCTTGATTGTAACTTCATTTTTTGTTAACTTTTAGGTGTCGATACAAATAAGAAGGTCAGTGCAATGAACTTTTACGCGTATCGATTGATGATTCGCGAAGGAATTGACAACCATCTCTTGAGATATCGCCGATTATTCCAACAGTATGCATTTGATGTGTACATGACGATGGAGACAGAACGACTAAATTTTATTCGCTTCAATTAGACCAAGCTTCGATCTGAAGAGTATATTCACTTGCGAGATGCGGTCAATAGCGATGAAGATGTGACATACCTTGGCCGACTCACGATTTTGCCATCAACATACATTGGCAGCCTAAGGCACATGCACGAGTACTCGCAGGATGCGATGATAATGCAGTACAGCGAGCGGAAACACGACCAGCAACAACATTGACGAGTTTTTTCTCAACTTGCGCCAGTGATCCGTTTGCGAGAACATTGCTTTATTCGGAAATGCCTCGATATTATACATGGAATGCATCGTCGAAGAAATGGTTACATGGTTCATGTTGTTTATCAAGCTGCGTTACATTGAAAAAAATGTAGAAAAATCGGAAATAAGTGATTTTCAACAAAATATAAATTCAACTTTATTTTCTTTTCAAAACACATAATTTCACGCAGGGCAACGCCTGCGGGGTCAGCTGGTATATACCCGTATATATATATATATATATATATATATATATATATGAATATATATATATATATATATATATATATATATATATATATATATATATATATATATGAGTATATATATATATATATATATATATATGAGTAGTGAAAAAGTTTCTCAGTGTACTTTTTTTTAAAAGAACTGAATATATATATATATATATATATATATATATATATATATATATATATATATTCAGTTCTTTTAAAAAAAAGTACACTGAGAAACTTTTTCACTACTGTAGGTAAGGTGTTATTTAGCCGTTCCACATTGGAGTTCCCTGTGTGACTATTTGGTTGAGTTGCATGAAATTGGATTCTTCCCATGTTAAAAAATCCCTTACATTTTTTGAGTTATACTCGTTGTCAAACACAAACTGCTTAGCAGTACCCTTTATTGATAAGTAATCTCTGATTTTTTGTATGATCGTAATATTGTTTCTATCTGGCAAATGAAAACACACAGAATGGTTAGAAAATGTGTCTATAAAGACTATAAATGAATTTTTGCTATTAACGTAAGTATCTACATGTACTGTATCATTTAGAGCAGAAGGTGTTTCCGTATAATTAAATTCATTTTTTATCGGGTTTCTGTCATATTTTGCTGATGAGCAAATATAACAATTATTTATCAATTTATGTGTGGCAATTTTGAGATTAGGGTTAGAGATTTCACTTTTTATGTTCTCTACTATTCCAGAATGTCCGCTTTCATATTTATGAAATAAAGCTAACTGTTTTTTAAGTTCATCGTTGCTCTCTATATCTTTCGTAAAATAGGTGCACTTTTCACTCAAATTTCACTTAAATTTTAAAATTAAAATTTTTTGTACTTTATTATATTCGTGGTCACTTATTCAGAATATATTAAAATCGAGTTGAAGGCCCTGGTAGCTATGACTCTTCTTCTTAAATTAGTTATAATAATTTATTATTGTGATTAATCCTTTTAAATTAAATTAAATTCAGAATATATTCCAATCTTGCCTTTTGATATTTCTCGTCTTATAATATTTTTAACATTTTCGTTAGCAATGTCGTTTTTATCAATGAAAATTCTTTTATTATTGAATACTATTTCTGTTTCAACCTCTTTTAATTCTTTTAAAACAATAACATCGGTTGGCTATAGAATCTAGTATAGGTATGTGATCATTGAGATCCTCCTCTTGAGAGTGGATAGTTTACACTTGCATAGACTCATTTTCGCTATCTGTATCGTCGCCTCCGAACCCGTTAATGATGACATTAACTCGAACGTCTGTTGGTGGTTTGATACTCGAATCAGTGGAATTTAGAATATAGATTTCTTTTGTCTCTGAGTCAATTCTGCTTAAAAAAATCTGCAATATAGTTACATTTCCATTTTATGTATTCTATTTTAAAATTTGTAGTCTGGGACTAATATCTCTTCCACAATATTTGGTCATAAGTCACTTAAGTGGTTGGTGATCGCTCTCTAAATCGAATTCCCTTCCAAAGACATATGGTCTAAAATATTTAACACAAATTATCGCCAACAATTCTTTTCAATTGTTGCGTAGTTTGTTTCGTGTTTGTTTAACGTTCTCAATGCATATGCTACTGGGTATCGGTTACAATTTTAAAACGTTTAGAGAAATTTGGATATCTAAGGATAGGAGAATTTGTAAACAGCGCTTTTAGTTTCTCAAAGCCGGCAATATAATTCGGATCATCAGTATTGACTTTTTGATCCTTTTCTAAAAATTCTGTTATAGGATGTTCAATTTTTGCATAGTCTTTTATAAATTTCCTGTAAAATCCAGTCATGTCTAGAAATGATTTGATTTGTTTTTGGGTACTGGGAAGCTTCAGCTCCTGTATTATTGTAACTTTGTTTGCATCTGGATTGATTCCATTTGCAGTTAAAACATGTCCCAAAAAACTCCGTTTCTTTCTTAAGAAAGTCGCATTTGATTATTTGGATTTTTAATTTGGATTTTCTTAGAGCTTCAAATATCTGTCTGATACTTTGAATGTCCTGCATCTGTGACGTACTAAAGAATAAAATGTCGTCCATGTAAACAACGTATGTTTTATTTATAAATTCGCGAAGAACAGAATTCATCAGCCTTTGAAAGGTTGATGGTGCATTCTTTAGAACAAAAGCCATACGAATGAACTCGTTGTGCCCGAAAGGTGTGGAGAATGCCGTTTTTTCTGTCTTCTTCCCTTACAAGAATTTGGTGAAATTCCTTGCCAAGGTCTATTGTGGTGAAATACTGTGACCTTGCCAATGTATCCAAAAGACTATTGTGTGTTGGGATGGGAAATTTGTCGTCTACCGTATACTCATTCAATTTACGGTAATCGTCAACAAGGCGCTATTTCTCTTTACCTGACTTGTCTAAGTTTTTAGGTACATTCCATAATGGACTGTTATAAGGGGAATTACTTTCTCGGATAATGTTTTGCTTTAGCATTTTTCCTATTTGTGTCTGAATTTCTTTCTCATGGATCTGTGGATATCGGTATATTTTCGAGTATAGTGGTTTATCTATTGTGGTTATAATTTCGTGCTGAACTTTACTTGCGGCAGAAAGATTATCTCCTGCCTTATAAAAAAGGTGTTTAAGTTCTAATACGATATTTGTAACATTATCTTTTTCTTCCTGATTTAAATGATCAAAATCAAACATGTTAGGAATATTTATATCTGAGTTAGATTCGACTACACCTATATTTTCGACCATGTAGGGAAAATTAGAATTTTCAAAAAATATTTTGCTTCCCAGCAGTTCAACATATTGGTGCTCGTTATCTATCCTTGTTTTTAAGGGTTCTAAAAAATTTAGCCCTATAATTGCCTCGAATTTCTCGTTCGAAATGTCTATTACTTTCCAAGTAACCGTTCCTCTACAATTAAATTCTTTTGGAAAAGGCGTTACTATTTGAAATTTTATATTGTTAATTCCGTTCAGAGTTCTATAACAAAGAGGCTTTAAGAGTTTTTCTTTTGGGTAATTTACGACTTCGGTCTGCGGTATTGGAGTTACAAATGAAGATGAATCATTAACCCAACAGCTCGAGCGTTTCTGGCACCTAGAAGAATTTGACACCAGCAGCCCGCCGCTAAAAGCGATAGAAAGAACTTGCGGAGCATTTTTTCGTTGTGCGCTTGCTTTTCGGTGATAACGCAAGCCCTCTTGGAGACTCGAAAGCTATCGCATTACAAAGCTTTTACGCCATCGAACGTAAATTGCAAAGAAACCCTGTCATCAAAATGCCGTATACGGCCTTCATGGAGGAATACCTGCAGCTAGGTCTCATGGAAGTAGTTAGCGGAAGCATTAACCTACTTCTTACCTCACAACTGCGTTCTGAAGCCAGACAGCACCACTACAAAGTTGCGTGTCGTTTTCGACGCATCAATGAAGACGTCAACAAATGTATCATTGAACAATCTGCTACTACCAGGTCCAAAACTTCAAGAAGACTTATTTGAGGATTTTCTGAGATTTCGAGTATGCAGATATGTTTCCACAGCGGATATCGAGAAAATATACAGACAAATCATCGTGAAGGAAGCTGACCGCAAGCATCAACTAATCTTGTGGAGGAACACGCCAAGCGAACCTCTGAAAAGTTACCAATTAAACACAGTGACTTATGGAGCCACATCGGCACCATATTTGGCGACAAAATATCTACGCATATTAGCCAAGGAACATAGCACACAATATCCGCACGGCTCCAGATGCTTACAACGAGATTTTTATGTGGACGACGTTATGAGTGGAGCCGATAAGTTAGAAAGAAGCCTTGCTCGTACAGGAGGAATTGAACTCCCTCACCAAGTCAGCAGGTTTTAAGATAAGGAAGTGGTGTGCGAGTAATAAAACACTGTTAACCAACATCACCGCAGAGGATCGAGCAATTCAATTGAATTTTGACAACGATAATTTTACCATCACAACGCTTGGTTTAACGTGCAAACCTGGAACTGATTACTTCCTAATAAGGACCAAATGGAGCAAAACAGCCAAAATAACGAAACGCCAAGTACTGTCGGACATCGCGCATATCTTCGACGCATTAGGTTTTTTGTCACCAGTTGTCTCATGAGCAAAAATATTCATGAAATCGCTGTGGCGTCTAAAATTAAGCTTGGACGAAGCACTACCTATGCACTTGCATACCTTCTGGAGGCAGTTTAGAGAAAACATCCAGGAACTTGAGAACTTGCAAATTCCACGCTACGTATTTCCAACCACAAAGGACAATGTGCATCAGAGAGAATTACACGCTTTTGCCGATGCATCCGAGCAGACATATGGAGCTGTTATTTATGCAAGGTCGATAAAAACACCCACTGAGAATCTGAACATAAATTTACTGAAGCAGTGGGACTTAGTCAAAAGGTTGACACAGGAATTTTGGAGTCGGTGGAATAAGGAGTATCTAAACCAACTCCAGCATTGCTACAAATGGAAGACCATGCGTCATAATTTATAGCCTGGTACAATGGTATTAATGAAGGAGGATAACTTGCCAGTTATTAAATGGCGGCTTCGTCGAGTAACTCAAACATTTCCTGGTGCTGACGGCCTAGTGCGAGCAGCGGAAATTCGAACTAAAATATGCCTCACCAGAAGAGGCGTCCATTTACTCGCGCCATTACCCATGTGTACCGAAATTAATCCAGTAGAACAACCTGATAAGCAGCCAGCTCCAGTAGAAGAAGCCACAAATGTCAACGACGGCATAAGTCATACACCAGCTAAGCGGAGACGATCTGAGTCACCCTCGTCAGTGAGACGATCTGACTCACCCTCGTCAAAGAGACATCAGACTTCAATATTGCACTTGAAGTCATCATCACGATCCTTCGGTATTGCACCCAAGGAATCGGCAACCGATTAGTAAACCAACTAGTCGGTATATAAACAGTCGTTATGAATGTTATTTCCTTCGCTGTTATTTCTGTTGAAATTACTCTGTTGAGAGCTTTCGTATCTATGATCACTTTTACGTTGACTTCCGCTATTTCTGTCGAAATTCGGCCTATTATCGTTATTTCCAGGTTTGTTGTCTGTTTCTGATTTCCCTTTAAATTGTCTTCATTGTTATTTTTAAAAGAACTATTAATATTTGACAGCTTTGGGTATGAATAACTATTATTGTTTCCCTGCCTTGAAGGTTTTCTATGAGCATAGGCTATTGTTCGTTTATCTTCTAGGATCCTAAGTATAGCACACTTGTTGTATAAATCTGTTCTCGTCTATATGAGTTCCAGTGCCGCCATCGATTTTCTATAGCAAAATTTCCATCAAATCTCTTTGTACACTTTCTGGTTTATATATGTTGGGTTTGGTATCATCAAACTCGTATAATGCATTAATTAAAAAATTTGCCGATTTAATTTCTGCAGAAAGTTGTCTTAAATTACTGACCTTGACTTTCCTAAAATTATTGAAGATTTCTGCATAGCTGCCTTGAGGCAGGAACTGCTGCTTCAAGTGTTGTTTTATCGTCTCCCAGTTGACATTTTCACCTAGTTGTTGAACACATCTCGCTACATTACCTTCTAGTTTCTCGTTCAACACAATGTGGATGCCAAATTTGCACAGTTGAGAGTTGTTACCACACAATTGTAAACATCTTTCCACTGATCGAATAAATGCTAGCAAATTATTCTCCCTATATTGGCCAAATGACTTAAGATGTCTTAATTGACTTAGGACATTATCTGGACTCAAAATCAATGGTTGTTGCTGCATTTGTTGTACTTGTTGTTGTTGCTGCTGTTGAAATTGCTGCTGTTCGTTTTGAGCTTCCTGCCTCCTTATTACCTCTTCAAGTTGCCGAATCCTCTCTTGTAGCTCGTCCATTTCTTCCTCTTCCAAATATCTACCTATTGGTCGTTTTAAGTCGAGTCGATTTGATCTCCGCATATAATTATTAAACCGTGGTTTCTTTTTTCTAATATCTTAGGATATTGCACCTTTTGTAATTTTAATAGTTATAATTATAGTATTTTAATAGTTATAATTACAGTACCAAGTTATTTCTTTTTGATAAAAAAAGGTTCACTTTTTGTTCTTTTAAAATTATTTATTATTAATCACTATTTTTATTTTTTTGAAGCAAAAGTCACTTTTGGTTCTTTTCAAGGTTAATTAGGTTAATTAAAAAAACAAATTAAATTTATGCTTTAAAATATGACTTTATTCATTGTCATGAATCTGAAGACTAACTTAAAGTATTTTTCTATTCTACTTTACTGTTCAAATTCATTTGACCTTGAAGTGCAAATTATGCTACTAAACATATTTTGCATTTGGACTGAACTTGACCATCTGCTATGCAATAACAAAAACATTATCAAATAACTTTAATTACACACACAAGTTTTGTAATCTCTGTAAACAAACAACAACAAAGTAAATAATAAAAACAAATAACTTGTATGTAAGGTGTGAGGATGTAACTCGCGGTATCCGCTCAAATGCACCGTGCGAATTCACTCATCGAAGACATTCCATTCCCACAGGCGCATATTAGCTTAGTTATTATAAATATAAGTAAATTAGTGAAATAAGCTCTCTTATCTTTTGTTACGTTAATGGTGCAACACCTAGTGAATAAATATTAATAATTAAAGAGGACGTGTGTGAGGATTTTTTTGGAAAATGTAAGTATAACTATCCGTGTGGATTTGCCTGCCATACTATCGGCCGCGTCCCCAGGTGGCGGATAGGGGGACCCTTGGTAGGCAAATGACATTACTATTGAACATCTTAGGAGGGGCGGGAATTATGTCTGTCTGTCTATCACAATGATGGTATAGAGAATGGGTACATCCGTGGACCAAACTGGCTAGGGAGGAGTCCCGAACAAAAGCCACTGTCTGGCGATGGACAACACAAGGTATAATACTCCAGGTGGAACCCACGCATGTGGAAATCCACCCGCTTCGGCGGCAGGGGCACGGATTCTGGAAGCACCAACCATCGCTAAAGTCTCTCGCCTTTAACAGCGAGAGCGCATCCTGGAGGAGACGGGGGTGGTTATTGCAATCTCTTCTTCTTCAGAGACGGAGGAACGTACCCTGGATCCAGAGGGACTGCGTCGGGAAGTCACCACAGTTGCGGAACGCCCGACCAGTGGTTCTGGGGCAACGGGAACTCAAGCAAGGAGGAAGATAAAGAAGCGGCTTGCTAGGCTCGTGCAGGAGAAATCCTCACGTTGCTCTGCCGGCCCTTCTGTGTCAACTCCCTCCAAAAGGCCCATATCGGCGGAAGTGACACCCACGGAGCCTGCGGAGGGATTGCCTTGCAGCTGTTACTGCTGGTGGCGCCACGACCACAAAGGGTACGAGCGAAACCGTGTTGCCTATAAGCTGCAGTCTGCCCAGCCCCTCGCACCCAGCAAAACTATCTGCCCGGCGAAGTCTTCTCCAATGGAGGGTGGTGAGCTGTACCTTCGTCCAACGACTTCCAAAGGTGCAGCCAAGCCATCGTACAGCGAGAAGATTACCGGCCAGCAACCAATGGCGGTGATTGGGAAGCTGGGGTCTGACCATCGGCTGACTGATGCAGAGATAAAATACTGCAAAGGTTATCTGATGCATCGCGTCATTGCCTCCGGTCCTGAAGCTAATGCGAAGGGCTATGAGACAAAGGACGGCACTCTACAGGTGTCGTGCGCGTCTCAGGCCAACTTTGATTGGCTCAGGGGTGTAGTCAATAACGTGCCCCCCATGGGGACCACTTGCTTCGCGGTCTCTGTCATCTGCTGGATTCCGGATCCCGATCTGACGACCGCAGATGTCCTTTCTCGTATGCGTGCTCAGATCCCTGGCATCAACACGAGGCTTTGGCGAGTTCTTTCGCTCACCAGGGGTAGCAACCGGGATGGTAAAGAAGGTGCTAGTCTTGTGGTGCTAATGGATGAGGCCTCTGTTGATGTCATGGTTTCTCGGTACCGGAGCCGTCTGAGTCTCTTCTTTGGGACTGTCACTTTTCATGTCTTTCCTAGATCACTGTCTCGGAAGATTCTCGTAGATATCGTCCTTTGACGGTAACGCAGATTAACTTGCAGCATTCTAAAGCCGCTACTGTACTCCTAATTAGACGACTCACCCTGCTGCATACATCACCCCACATAAAAACAGTACAAGAGCCCATGGGTCTTTAGGGGTCGCCTCTGTGGCCTTGCCTCTTTGAAAAAGGCCACGATATTATATGACAAAAACTCGATTAGACCTAGAGCCGGTCTTATAATATTATCCTATCTCGCAGCGACCTGCCTTGACGTATTTTGTTGTCAGGATCTGGTTGCGGCAGAGATTAGTTTTAAGAGTATGCACGGATGGCCGAGGTTCGTTGCATCTGCTTACTTTCCTTACGATGGTTTGGAGGCGCCACCACCTGGGAAGGTCGCTACTCTCGTAGGGTTCTGAGAGCGGCGCAATCTTGGTCTCGTTCTTTGTTGCGATGCTAATGCCCAGCATACGATCTGGGGCAGCAGCAAGTGCAATGATCGGGGCTCTCGGCTTTTCGAGTATATTGCCTCCTCCAGCCTGAACATCCACAATGTAAGCAGGCAGCCTACTTTTGTGACTACGAGAAGGCAGGGGGTAATTGACGTCACCCTGTGAAATCCAGGACTAGGATGGTCGATCAAAAACAGATACATTGAGTTTCAGTGTGGTGAGCAGGCGCAGATGTCATTGCCCACCAGAAACACAAGAAAACAGACTGGCGAAAGTTCAGGGAGGCACTGCGTAGCAATTACGTGACGCCACTGAAACTTCGGAAGGAGAAAAACATTGAGGCGGCTGTTGAACATCTCGACACTACTCTCACAAACAGCTTCGAGCTAGCCAGTCCAACTAGACCTCCTCTTAGCCGGACTCCTGTTCCATGGTGGAATCGAGAGCTTCACGTGCTAAGGCGTGAGTCTAGAAAACTCCTCAACCGGGCCCTCAAGACGAATCTTGATGAGGACTGGGAACGATATCGACGTGTTCAGAGGGACTACAAGAAGCTAATTCGGGACTCGAAAAGGGTTTCCTTTAGTGATTTGTGCAGTGATATCGAATCCCTGAGTGATACGGCAAAACTGGTGAAAGTCCTGAAAAAGGACCAAACCGCTAAGCTGGGGTCGCTCAGGAAACCTGATGGCTCCTATACGGAGAGGCAAAGTGAGACACTCAGCTTGCTGTTGGTGTCACACTTTCCAGGAAATCAGGAAAGATTAGCCCGTCAACAACCAGCTTTGGTTGGAACTGTTGTCAGGGCAGCTACACCCTCTCGACATGATTGGTATGTCGCCAGAACTGTGGCGAATGAGGCTGCCATTAGATTTGCTATCAAATCCTTTGAAAGCTTTAAATCGCCCGGACTGGATGGCATATATCCGATTGTGTTGAAGGGAGGCATTGAGTTAGTGTTGGCAGCACTGAAGAAGATCTTCACTGCATGTCTCGCGCTGGCCTATGAACCACGCTCTTGGAGGATGGTGAGGGTTGCTTTCATTCCTAAGGTTGGAAGAGAGGACTACACCAATCCCAAGAGCTTCAGACCTATTAGTATGACCTCGTTCATGCTAAAGAGTTTAGAATGGCTGGTGGAGCTTCGCATGCGTAGTGAGTCGCATCCTAACCCTCCATTTCAGCATACCTATCAAAGCGGAAAATCCTGCGAGACGGCTCTGCAAAGCCTTGTTGGAAGGATAGAGCGAGCCATTGACAGGAAAGAATACGCAATGGGCATCTTTGTGGACATAGAGGGTGCGTTTGACAATGCTACTTTCGACAGTATGTGCGTCTCTGCTAGGCGGCATGGCGTAGACCGGGCTCTAGTAAATTGGATACGTTCAATGCTGGCCCAGAGAATCATATCGGTGCGGGCGGAGGAAGATATACTGGTAACGTCTGGGGTTAATAGAGGCTGTCCCCAAGGTGGCGTACTGTCCGTGCTCTGGTGCATGGTAATCGATCCCCTGCTTAACGCCATTAATGACTCGGGTGTCTACGCTCAGGCATATGCGAATGAGGTTGGCAGTCTTTTGACAGGTCCATCCCTTATGATTGTCTGCAGAAGGGTGTAGAGAACTCTGGATATGATTGACACTTGCTGCAGTGCGAATGGGCTATCGGCTAATCCTGTCAAGACTGGTATTGTCCTCTTTACCAGAAGGAGAAAGCTTGATGGACCTATTCTGCCTACACTAAAAGGAGTCACTATCCAGCTATCCAAGGAAATCAAATATCTTGGAGTCATTTTTGATAACAAACTTCTTTGGAAATCACATGCCGAACTGAAGACAGCCAAAGCACTTTCAGTTTTCTGGCAGTGTAAGGGAATTTTTGGTAAGACGTGGGGTCTTTCCCCTAGTAAGGTTCTATGGATCTATACAGCTATGGTAAGAACTATTATCACCTATGCATCGGTGGTGTGGATGAGCAGACTCTCTCTTGTTGGAGTCAAAAAAGCTCTATCAAGAATACAACGTACTGTGGCCATATGTTGTACCGGAGCATTTCCGACTACTCCAGGCCCGGCACTTGATGCTTTGGTGAATCTCCCGGCACTAGATGTCTTCATCAGCGGAGAGGCCGTTAAGGCCATCTGCAGAGTGAAACATACTGGCAACTGGTATGGGGTGCATTGGATATTGGATGACGGCGCAGGTACTGACATCGATTCTGCAATCCTGTCTATGCCCCGGACTCCATGTCATCAGCCGTCATACTAGAAAGTAGTAAAATGTGTTGCTGCCAGAGGCTCGTTCATGATTAGATCCGGAGAACAAGCCCGGCAAGCACTGCTGCCGTATATTCATTGATGGCTCCAGGACTGAAGACAGTTCAGGCTCTGGTGTCTTCGTGGAATCTTGTGGACCCGTCGGTTCTTTGCACTTGGTCTGCATGCGTCTGTGTTTCAGGCGGAGGTGTATGCGATACTTGAGGCAATGGATTTTGTTGTGGAAAACAGGTGAAAAGGAAAATTTATGTGTGTCTGCAGTGACAGCCAAACTGCGCTCATGGCTTTGGATAGTCCTACCACCACTTCCACGATAGTCACGTCTGCAAATGCAGGCTAAAGAAAGACTTGGGTACCGGGACACGCTGGCATTGCGGGTAACGAGACATCTGACTCTTTGGCCAGGATGGGCTCTGAGGGTGTTTTTATTGGCTCTGAGCTTGTTGAGCCACTCCCTTCTGCTGTCATCAAAGCCACTGCAAACAAGTGGGTTGTTTCGACCCACAAGCGAGCATGGCGGGCTGAGAGAGGCTGCGGATGGACGAAAATAATGCTACCTGCTATCTCTGAACGATGGTCACGGTTCCTTCTATCTTTAGGTAGGAGGGACTGCAGGCTGTTGGTTGGCATGATGACTGGGCACTTTCTATGGGCTAGGCACATGGAAAGGATATCAGACATCAGACAGTGCGCTGTGCCCAGCCTGTGGAGAAGAAGACGAGACGGCGGACCATTTCCTTTGCTCGAATCAGGTTTGGGATTTTTGGCACTGATGTGCTGAGGAGTGACCAGCCTGGCTTAATGGCATCACAGGATCTACTTCTATTTCTTCGGAGGTCGGGTACATTTAAAGCAGAGTAAACGGGTACCTTAAGTGCAGTACAATGGATATATACTCTGTCTGAGTGTTGCGCTTACTAGATTGTTCCGACAAAAAAATAAATTAAGTATGAGTATTCTTTCCTTATAGAAAACCAGATGACAAACCAATTACTTAATTTTTAAGAAATAGTGTAAACACAATTTTACAACAATTTTATATTTAAGTTTTGAATTGAAAATATGTTTAGATAAACCAGTAACTTAAAAGCAATTTTTACAATTTATATGGTTAAAAATTTATAGTTGCAACTAACCATTAGTATCACTTTTAACAATGACAAAAATACAATTTTGATTTTAACAAAAAAAAACGCGTTATCAAACATACAATTAAACTCCAGCATACTCAAGAATATGATACCAATGAATATTGATGGAAATCGCTAATAATTACAAGGGGCATGTCTAAAGCGGAAAAGTTAAGAGAGGAAATAGAGAAGTGTATATCTCGGCAGAAGTCTGATCAACTTCAAATTTGGGATTACACATCTATAAATGACGTCAAATATAAGAGGAAATAAAAGAATTTATAATGGCAAATGAAAGAAAAGAAAGTGCACAAAAAGAAATTGGGTATAAAGAAATCCACGTGGGATGTAGTGATAATTCGGCGAATCAAGATTCGAACCAGAAGAAGCTATCATCAAATATAAATAAAAGATACAGTGATAAATCAGCGAAACAAGATTCGATACTGAAGAAACTGATATCAAGAAGGAATAATGAAGATATGAAGCATGCAGGAATCAATGATAAATCAGCGAGACTCGACTCGATTCTGAGGAAATTGATATCCAAAACAAACAAAGAAAGGATAATGAATAAGCTGAATACATATATATAGCAAACAATGATGAAATATTTAAAATATGTGCCAAAGAAGAATTTAAAGAAATGAATGCGTAAATAAAGATAATGAATGAAAATCATCAAATTAAAAATTATGACATATGCCGCCCCAGAAAGAGAATTAAATGGATTAATTGCATATAAACTGATAGATGAGTATCATAATGCAATACATGGAGGTCATTTAACAATTAGAAAAATCCTGATAAATAAATAAATTAAAACAGATATATATATATATATATATATATATATATATATATATATATATATATATATATATATATATATTGTGAGGAGCAAATTTTAGGCGTAAATTTGCCCCTACATATTTAGTTTTGCCATAACGCCCCAAACGTGTATATTTAAAATAGGGGCCAAGTGCTTAAACAACCAACCCTAAAATATATATATATATATATATATATATATATATATCTGTTTTAATTTATTTATTTATCAGGATTTTTCTAATTGTTAAATGACCTCCATGTATTGCATTATGATACTCATCTATCAGTTTATATGCAATTAATCCATTTAATTCTCTTTCTGGGGCGGCATATGTCATAATTTTTAATTTGATGATTTTCATTCATTATCTTTATATATATATATATATATATATATATATATATATATATATATATATATATATATATATATATATATATATATAAATATGAATAAAGTGGTAAAAGAATTTATTACGAACTATGACTTATGTGTACGACACAAGCAAACAACACACACAAAAGAACCACTTACAATAACAGACACCCCTAATAATAGCTTTGAAGTAATATTCATCGACACCGTAGGACCACTTAAAATTTGAAACGAAAACTGACCATGCAGTGCGAGCTGACAAAATTTGTAATCGCACACCCAATGATAACAAAATATGCACACACAACAGCCAAGACACTAGTTGAACAATTCATTCTAAAAACGGACACTTTAATATATTTAAATCTGAAGACGGGACAGAATTTACAAACAATCTAATGGCAAACATATGTGCACTGCTGAAAATATAACAAACATTTTCGACAACGTACCACCACCACACGATCGGCTCACTAGAACGCAACCACAGAGTTTTGAATGAATTCCTACTGACATCGACAAACGACGACGAATGGGATAAGTGGATTCCCTACTTCACTTTCACTTACAACACAATGCCACATGTTGACACGGGCTACACGCCATATGAATTAATATATGGAAAACTCCCAGGTTTACCCAATGAAGTAATAGAAAGTAACACAAAAATTTACAACTTTGAAAATTACGCCAACGAGCTAAGAGCGAGATTACGCTATGCTCACGAAAAGGCAAAACAAATGTTAATGAAAGCAAAACAAAAACGTACACTAACTGACTTAAAAACTAATACGAACACACTTAAGGTAGAAATAGGAGATTTAGTTCTATTAAAAGTAGAAAATAGGAAAAAGAATATGAATCCATATAAAGGACCATATAAAATACTAGATAAGTTAGGAGTAAATTCGTTAATAGAATATAATGGTACACCTAAGAAAGTACATAATAACCAATTAAAGCCATACAATGTAATTTAAATTTGTAAACCATAAAATGTAAATTCAAAAATACGATTTATAATTAGAACTATCACACAATGTAATCAAAACAATATAATTAGTAATCATAAGTATATGTAATTATATCAAAACAACATATATAAAATAATAATTTGTAATTTTAACTATATAATTAAAAACACTACCATGTAAATATAATAATAAGAAAAAATTTATAAACAAATAATACCAATTATTAGAAAATATGAAAATCATGTAACAAATCCATAACATAAGACAATTGTAATACAACACAAACCACATTTCCAGAAAAATTATTCGCTAACACACCTAATTTTTCTCTTAAGGGTGAGGGTGTAGTGTACCACACAAGTGTACACTGACGACCACACATCGTCATAAGCACAGCAACAAGTCGCATATGCAAACAAACTGACAATAGCGCAACGTGTGCAATTGCACTCAATACCAAATACGCTAGACAAGCATTTTGGTGGTGCGTTAACACACGCTGCCTATATTGCAGCGTCGTATGCATTTTGGACAGTGCAGTGACTTTAGCCTTGAACTTGCACTCAAAATTATTTATATAAACAAAGACGATGATTCGTCAATGAATAATATCGGTAATCCGATACTTGAGACTAATTTCGGGAATATGATTTGTAACTAGTAGAAATAAGATAGATATATTTTATGTTAGTTAGAATAAGAAAACAATAAGAATTAAATGATATAAAACAGCCAGCGAGCCACCAAATAAACCAGAGTTAATCTGAAGACAACTAAAACTGGTACTCGCATTAGTCAATTCTTTTATCTCTCGTGCTCTAAGGCAGGAAAGACTTAGGACAGCACAACCAATAGCTTGGCCAGCGGCACACTCATTTATTTTCTATAGCACTCTTTTGCATCTATACTTTGTATGGAATCTGAAATTGAATCAAAAGCGGATCCTGCGTGACCAACGTATGCATTACACCATACATGACGATCCTTCGAGGCTAGCCTTAATCATACCTGTAGTGAAGGCGACAATTGTTGAGTATAAACTGAATTTTATTGAACTAGACGATATTCATGTTACATAGTGGGTGAGAGTAGATAAACATAAATATAAGTGCAATAAGAGAATGTAAGATGAGAGGGCAGGGTTTCCTACCCTTTGACATCCCCCTTTTTAAGTTAGATATAAAAGAAAATGACTTCAATAAAATAATGACTTTAATTCATTGTTAAATATAAATATGTATAGTATATGCGAGTAGACTAATTTCCATTTTAAGGTTTATAGCGATCTGGTTCTTTAATAGTACGGCCATAGCGTGACATCTTGATTGCTGGTAATGATGGTTTGGTCATCTCACATTCCGCCGTTGTCGTACGAGATGTGTCCGTTGATTCTGTGGTTTCAGGTATGTCTGGTACAATTGTTTGTGGTGCTGGTATGTATGCTTTTGTTGGTTGTATGTGAATTGAATTACGTCTTATGAGTTTACCGTCGTCAGTTCTAATGTAGAAGGAGAGTGGCGTATTTTTGTTTTCATTTTCAATTGTTCCGGATACCCAGTTACGATGTCCGCGTTGTACTCTGATACGATCACCATGTTGAATCGGCTGAGAACGTTTTGTACCTTCATCATAATTTTCTTTGTACGTATTCCTTAGTTTATTCATATTGGCTTGTACATTTGCTACTACTCGGGGTTCTAATACTTCGTTTGATGTCGGTATTGTACTTCTTGTGATTCGGCTCATTAAACGTTGATTCGGAGATTCTAATTCGTCATTTCTTGGTGTGTTTCTATAATTCAGTAAGGCAAGAAAAATATCGCTATTGTCCTTTGAGCATTTTTTCAAAATAGACTTTGCCGTCTGCACGTACCTTTCGGCAAGGCCGTTTGATCTCGGGTAATAAGGACTTGATGTTTGATGTTGTATGTCCCAAGATTTTGTAAAGTTTGAAAATTCTTTGGAACTAAATTGTGGTCCGTTGTCAGACTCCAATATTACTGGAATTCCGTGTGTGGAAAACCAGTTTTTTAAAAGTTTTATAACTTCAAATGACGTTGACTGTTCAAGCACTGCCAAGTCCATGAAACCAGAATAGCTATCAGCAATTAACAAATGATCTTTTTCTTGGAAATGAAATATGTCTGTTGCCACGGTTTCAAATGGTAATAAAGGTATAGGTTTTATGATTAATGGTTCTTTTTGTTTTGATGGTTGGTAAGACTCACAGATGGCACATTTTTCAACGAAGTTTTTAATATCCTTGTGCATGCCGATCCAAAATACGACTGATCGTGCTCTGCTTATGCATCTTTGAATTCCCTGATGTCCTGAATGAATTTTTGTTAAAATATCAGTCTGTAGTGATTTTGGTATTAGTATTTTGGTGGATTTGTAGATTATTCCGTTTAAATATGTTAGTTCGTCACGAAAATTCCAAAACTCGCGAATTTCTGTTGGTAACTCAGATATAGATGATGGCCACCCATCGAGTATGAATTAAATAAGCTTTTGTTATTTGCTATCCTTAGCTGTTTCGGCATATATTTTATGTATTGTAGTTGTGGTGAATTTAGCGACTGTGTGGACTTCTATTACTTCCTCGGTATCTGCATTTTGTTTATTTTCGCAGTCTCTGCTTAGAGTATCGGCTAATTTAATTTCTGTCCCTTTCCTATATATTACTTGTGGAGAATATGGTATAACGCGTAGTAAAATTGTTTGCAATCTCTGAGAGGCTGAATGAAGAGGTTTTTTAAAGATGGATTCTAGAGGTTTGTGGTCAGTTTCGATAATCAGTTTTTTGCCGTATATGTACTCGTGAAATTTCGCACAAGCGAATCTAATCGCTGTCGCCTCTTTCTCGATTTGCGCATAATTTTGCTCTGCTTTCGAGACTGATTTTGACGCATAAGCTACCGGTTGGTCATTTTGGAGTTGTGCGGCGCCTACGCTGGATTTACTAGCGTCTACTTGAAGTTTTACATCGAGATTCGGGTCGAAATAGCGGAGCACGGGTGTTGAGGAGAATACGGTTTTGAGGTTTTTAAATGATGTTTCATGCTCAGGCGACCAGGTCCAAAGAACATCTTTCTTTAAAAGTGATCGAAGTGGGGCTGTTAATTCCGAAAAATTTTGTATAAATTTACATAAATACGTTGCCATACCTAATATTCGTTGAAGCTGCGTTTTGTTTTCTGGTCGTTTAAGTTGATTTATGGCCGTTATCTTATCCGGGTCTGCTTCAATGCCATGAGAGGTTAAAATGTGACCTAAACATTTTACTTTGTTTACATTAAACACACATTTATCTTTGTTTAGCTTCAAACCTGTGTCTTTTAATATTTTAATTACTGCCTCAGTTTGCTTTTCAAGCTGTTTTTTTGTTTCAGCGTATATCAGAATATCGTCCATTGACACTTCTGTATTTTGCGCATTTTCTAATAGTTGGGACATTAGCTGTTGATATACCTCGGGCGCTGATGCTAGTCCAAATGGTAGCCTTTGATAAGAATAACGCCCCCATGGTGTTGCCATCGTTAAGTATTTTCGTGTACGATCCGTGACCTCAATCTGCCAAAATCCTTTTTTACAATCTAATAGAGTAAACCATTTAGAATTTTCAATATTTGCTGTTATCTCGACGATTGTTTTTAGTGGGTGATATCGTCTGTGTATGTTCTTGTTTATGTCTGTTGGGTCAATGCAAACACGGATCTTATCTTTTTCCTTAACTACAACCATCGGTGACGCTGCAGGGGTAATCTCGTCTGTCTTTGTTAATACTCCTAGCTTTACCATGTTGTCTATTTCCTTTTTGACCGCTTCTTTTAGAGCATGTGGTATTTTTCTTGGAGCGTAATGTTCGAATGACGGGTTGTCGACCAAATCGATGTCATATACAAAGTTTTTTACCTTGCCTAATCCGTCAAATATTTTTGTATCAAAATTGAGCTCATTTACTCTAAGTATCAGTGAAAAACGTTCGCAATCTTGTTTGCCTAAAAGCGGTTCAAAATTGGGAAAATCTTCTACCACCAAAAATTTTGCTTTGAATTTTCTATTCCGCACAGCACAATTTAGGAGAATTTCACCACAAACATCGATTTTTCCACCTCCAAACGCAATTAATTTGTTATTCACGGCTTGTATTTTATTTGATTTATTATTGTCTATCAGACTTAGAGGAATTACATTACATTGAGCCGCTGTGTCCAGCTTGAATTTTATTTTGTTGTTGTCGACCATTATCTCTTTATATCAATTTTCTTTTTCGTCTTTCTTTGTTTCTGCTATGTTAACAGTCAAAACAAAGAGATCACTGTCGGCCTCAGAGTCAGTATTTGCATTCTGCTGCAGAGCGTCAACGTGTTTATGTTCGCTGCGCTTAGATCGAAAGCAGCATTGAGAGAAGTGCCCTTTACGGTGACAGATTTTCCATGTTCTGTTAAATGCTGGGCAATTACGACTCTCATGCTGTTGACCGCAACGTTTGCAATCGTAGACTGCTTTATTATTTTCGTTCCATTTATTTGCCGTCCGTTTGGGTTTTGCATATTTGCGAATTGCCTCTACTTCTCTTATTCTTCTTTTTTATGGAGCTCTTTAAGCTGCTGTGTAGCCATCTCACTCGCTCTACAAATTTTAAAGCTTTTTCCAACCCGATATCGTCTTCAGTGAGTAATTTTTCTCTCACTGAATCACTACCTATGCCAACCACAATTTTGTCCTGTAATAGCGAATCCTCAACAACACCGAAATCACATTTTTTTGCTTGGTTCTTTATTTTTGTAAAATATTCATCAAACGCTTCACCCTCAGATTGAAACATTGTGTTGAATGTATATCGCTCAAAAGTAACACTTATTTTTGGAGCAAAGTGTTTGTCGAACTTTTGTATTATTTTTTTCACATTAAGTTGTTCTGCCTCCGTTAGCGAGAACGAGTTGTATATGTTGATAGCTTCCGCACCGATGCACGACATCAACGTCGCCACTTGAATTTCTGCCGGTTTTTGGTCAAGCTGTGCAGCTGTGGAAAACCATTTATATTGCAGTATCCAGCTTTTCCAAGCCGTTGATGCATTGTTGCCCGTGACTTGTAATGGTTTGGGAGGTCTTACAAATGATGACGCCGAATTTGATGACCTTTCTTCACCTTCATTTACCATTCTTTATTAATTTTTATCTTTATTAGGCACCATTTCTGACACCATGTAGTGAAGGCGACAATTGTTGAGTATAAACTGAACTTTATTCAACTAGACGATATTCATGTTACATAGTGGGTGAGAGTAGATAAACATAAATATAAGTGCAATAAGAGAATGTAAGATGAGAGGGCAGGGTTTCCTACCCTTTGACAATACCCTACATTGCGATCCTGCCAGCCTAACTTTTCAACATACCCTACATGGCGATCCTGCAACTGACCTGGGACCTGAAAAGCAGCCAAAGATCCTGCGACCGATCCTACAACTGACCTGGAACTAAACTGAAAAGCAGCCAAAGATCCAGCAACAGATCCTACTACAACTAACATCAAACTAACATCAAACCCTATATTAAAGAATTAGCAATCGCAATCGAAGAAGATCCTGAAAATTTTCCAGGAACGGTGGACCAATATTCCAGCATATGAAAGAATACGTGCCGACTACCATGCATATCCTGCTTATGTTCCATCAAAGATTATCAACTGTGGCCCGCAATCGAAGAGTACAAGAGGCGACAAATTAAAAAGAAGGAGCAACTGACGCAGCGAATTTGACTCAAGAATTAAAAAAATGACGAACCAGAGAGCAAAGAAGAAGTCAAGGAGAAAAAGAAGCATATAGAGAAGAAGCAACAGATAGAAAAGAAGACGAAGAGAGAAAACAAGACGTAGTGATAAAATAATTGGAGAAAAAGGAAGAAGAATAGAGAAAACAAACAATCATATTAAGGTACGACTACTACGAGAAATTGAATTAACATTTGATATTGTTAATTAACAATTTAATGTTTGCTTTAAAATATAAACATTTTATTGCTAAAATTACTTATATTGTGTATTAGTAATAATTCATATATATGAATAGAAATGAAACAAAAGCAATAGAAAACTAAAAATTATTTAAAAAAATATAACTCCAACTTCCCAAAAATGTACTGCGGAAAAAGCAAAAATAGATTAAAATTGATAATGGGGACGTAAACAAAAAAAAACATTTTTTTTTTGTAAAATCAGATTAAAATGAAATCAGTCTTGAGATTAATTTTTAAGAAATAAAAACAATTTTATGGCACAACACCAGTATACTCGTATATAAGAAAAAATTATAGACTACCACAAACTCATACAGAAATAGTAAATGAACAAGTATAGAAAATGCTACATGAAAACATCATTGAACCTTCAGTGAGCCCATACAATGCTCCACTCCTTTTGGTTCCCAAAAATAGCACTAACAACAAAAAGAAAAAGAGACTTGTAATAGACTTTAGAAAACTGAACAACAAGATAATCAATGACAAATTTCCACTAACTCAACTAGAAGACATTCTAGACAAGCTAGGAGGAGCAAAATGGTTTTCAACTCTAGATATGACCAGTTCATTCCACCAAATAGAACTTGACAAACAATCAAGACCACTTACTTAATTTTTAAGGAATAGTGTAAAAACAATTTTACAACAATTTTATATTTAAGTTTTGAATTGAAAATATGTTTAGATAAAACAGTAACTTAAAAGCAATTTTTACAATTTATATGGTTAAAAATTTATAGTTGCAACTAACCATTAGTATCACTTTTAACAATGACAAAAATACAATTTTGATTTTAACATACTATAAAAGAGAATAAAATGAATTCGAACAAAGACGCGTTATCAAAATTAAACTCCAGCATACTCAAGAATATGATACCAATGAATATTGATGAAAATCGCTAATAATTACAAGGGGCATGTCTAAAGCGGAAAAGTTAAGAGAGGAAATAGAGAACTGTATATCTCGGCAGAAGTCTGATCAACTTCAAATTTGGGATTACACATCTATAAATGACGTCAAATATAAGAGGAAATAAAAGAATTTATAATGGCAAATGAACGAAAAGAAAGTGCACAAGAAAAATTGGGTATAAAGAAATCCACGTGGGATGTAGTGATAATTCGGCGAATCAAGATTCGAACCAGAAGAAGCTATCATCAAATATAAATAAAAGATACAGTGATAAATCAGCGAAACAAGATTCGATACTGAAGAAACTGATATCAAGAAGGAATAATGAAGATATGAAGCATGCAGGAATCAATGATAAATCAGCGAGACTAGACTCGATTCTGAGGAAATTGATATCCAAAACAAACAAAGAAAGGATAATGAATAAGCTGAATACATATATATAGCAAACAATGATGAAATATTTAAAATAAGAATTTAAAGAAATGAATGCGTAAACAAGCATATAAACTGATAGATGAGTATCATAATGCAATACATGGAGGTCATTTAACAATTAGAAAAATCCTGATAAATAAATAAATTAAAACAGATATATATATATATATATATATATATATATATATATATATATATATATATATATATATATATATATATATATATATTGTGAGGAGCAAATTTTAGGCGTAAATTTGCCCCTACATATTTAGTTTTGCCATAACGCCCCAAACGTGTATATTTAAAATAGGGGCCAAGTGCTTAAACAACCAACCCTAAAATATACACGTTAATAGTCCTAAGACTTTGGCTCCTCCCACCTGTATTGCTAAAAAGCACATACACAACCGCCATCATATTTAGTGCAGCAGCCATCATACAAGTGAGTCTAAGACACCTCCCACCATAGTAATGCTACCAACAACAAGTGTTATACTCTGCATTGGGAGGACAGAAGACACAGCCACAATTAAGTCAGACAGTGGAACCCTGTGATAAGCGACGAAAAACATGCAACGAAGTCAACAACGCAAGATAACACAGGAGAATATCACACAAACAATTGTGCAACCGGCTGACCACAGCTAAAATAATATAAATTTACAACAACAGTGCCCAACGCACTGATACGAATTAACAACAACAGTGCCCAACGCACTGATATGAATTTACAACAACAGTGCCTAACGCAATGCTAGAATTTTACAAGAGATCGCGACAGAAGTTGCCGACTGCATTAGTTCGGAAAATAACCCACTAACAACACCCAAAAACGAAGGCCAAGCACAAAGTGGAACACGACAGACCGATCGCTAAGCACACCAACAGACCGGACAAAGCATAAAGAGGAGAAGCAAAATTAAATATCCAATATTTAATATTTTTAAATATTTTATGCCATCGATATAAAATATCAACAAAGTGCTGAAGGTGGCCGAAGGAGAAATAGCAACAACAACAAACAACACAAGGAACAACAACAAGGTAAATCATCACAACAACAACACAATATTGAAGGTGGCCCAAGGGAAAAAACTTACAAGAACAACAGCGAGAAAGCAACAACAATGTGCTGAAGGTGGCCCAAGGTCACATTCAAACGAGAAGAACAATGCGGGAAACCGTAGCAACATGCCACAACAAACTACAGTTCCCGCACAACAACAACTATTGGATGATCTACGCTAAACCTGGAGCATAAAAGCAGGAGCAACTGGCAACCCAGCCTCTTTCTTTCATTCGGCATCAGGCAGACAAGACACACTCCGATCCAGCAGCAGCAAAACTCCAGCACCAGTAGCACCAAGGTAAAGTATACTTTTACACAAGACTAGAATTACTCCAACGCTAAGACCGCCCCACGAGTTTATGGTTCTACCGATTCTCGTGGTGGCTTATACTAACGCTAAGACCGCCCCACGAGTTTATGGTTCTACCGATTCTCGTGGTGACTTATACTAACGCTAAGACCGCCCCACGAGTGTATGGTTCTACCGATTCTCGTGGTGACTTATACTAACGCTAAGACCGCCCCACGAGTTTATGGTTCTACCGATTCTCGTGGTGACTTATACTAACGCTAAGACCGACCCACGAGTTTATGGTTCTACCGATTCTCGTGGAGACTAATACGTACGTACAGAACCGCGAGTTTATGGTCCTACCGATTCTCGCGGAGACTAGCACTGCCAACAGCGACCACACAGACGAGGCCCCAAGCGACTAGCAAGTCTAATTATTTAGGTAATTTAAATTAGAACAAAACCAAATTTGAATAAGTTAAGCAAAATAAAACTATTTAAACTAATTTAATTAAACAAGTTATTTAAGTTAATTAGCAGAGTAAAATCATTTTCAAACTAATAAATTAATATAAATCAAATTATAAACAATTATAATTAAATAAATGAATTAAATAAACCACATGTAAGTACACACCGGCTTTTAACATTAATTTCTGTATACGACCCCTGGAACCCGCTGAGTTTTACCCCAGCCGAAATAGAGTCGTTACAGTGGCGCCCGAGCAGGGACTCTCAGAATAAAGAGAGTAAATACAACAAAGCTATATTATCCAACCCACGTCCCATCACCAGAGTGTGACACAGGATGGGAAAGACGAGTTGGGTGTACACCGTGCGAAAAGACCAACTGGTAGTCTGTTGTGTCGAGTTTGGCCTAGAGGCCACGGGCACAGTGGAAGAGCTACGAAAGAGGCTTGCGGAGTTTATCACCGACACAGAGATGACTCTAGACCAGGAGGTTCGGCTGGCAGAGCTACAGGCCCGACTCACGAAGACTTTGTCGCCAGGACCCAGTCCACACTTGAGAGCTAGCCCCAGCGCAGAGCGACCTATAAGCCCCGGAGCATCGACAGCCACGAAGAAAGACACGCTATGGGCAGCCGGAAATGTTCCAGCTGTATATGATACCGCGTTCCAGACAGTAGTCCCTGAAGTCTCGCGAAGCGGGATAGCCATCTACTCGGCAGTCATCGACCACGTTAGGAAATGGTCCTTGAAATATGATGGAGGGCATGACCCGATAGCTTTCATAGAGCGAGTGGAAGAATTATCGGAAGTCTATGGACTAAACAAGCACATGCTGCCTCGAACTATGCCAGAACTCCTAAAGGAGCGGGCTCTGCTCTGGTATAGTAACAACAACCGAGCATGGGTTGATTGGGTTTTATTCAAAAAGGACTTCTTGAAGTTTTTCCTACCCACCAGGTACTTCGAAAAGCTGGAGGATGAAATTCGCCAACGACGGCAAAACCCACGTGAACCCTTCAAACAGTACGTGGTAGAACTTCAAAACCTGATGCGTCACGCAGGATACACGGAGGCCCAGAAGTTAGAGCGAATCTTTCGCAACAGCCTAGAGGAATACCAGTGGTATGTCCGTCGAAAGGATTTCGATACGCTGGAAGAATTGGTGGAAATGGCGGAAGACCTCGAGGGCATACGTGGTGACAACGAGGCTTCACGAGCAGCACCACCACGACCACCGCCACCACGACCACCACCAACACGCCACGAGATACAACCACGGGTCGAGCGCATGTCCCCATGCGAAACCAGAAACCGACAAGTAGCACCAGCCAACTGTACCAACAAGGTGGTACCTATAAATCCACGAACAGCATGCAGAAGATGTGGTCAGTCTGATCACATAGCGCGACACTGCCGCAATGCCCAAGTACTTTTCTGTTGGGAGTGCGGTAGGAGAGGAACTAGAACAGTTGAATGCTGTAGGACGGTAGGGGGAAACGAGCGGGGCTGCCGCCAGCAACGAGGCATGGAGCAGCCCACGGACAACAAGCCTCAAACGCAGTAAGTGCACTACGCTACGATGGACAGCGTATCTGTGCCGCCGTCACCATTGGCACAGAAAACATCACGGCCACACTAGACACAGGCGCCACAAGGAGTTTCATCAGCGAGCGACTCATTTCCCATTTAGGTGCTACCACCGGTAGAGTAAACTCTACATACACTAGAGCACGGATGGCGGATGGTCGAACAAGGGATACTACTCAAGCGTTTGTGACGTGTGTCAAGCTTGGTGGAAAGGTATGTCAGCTGGAGCTACTTAGCATGCCCGACTCCACCGACGACTTACTGCTCGGCCTGGACTTCATGACACAGCAAGGCCTATCCATGACATGTGGAGGCCAGGAAATCCAGCTAGGCCCCAAGACGGATGGTGTGCAATCACAAGTTATCGCATCGTGCACAACCATACGACATGAAGCCGCTACGGACGAATCAAAGATAAAACTGTTTCTGGCCACAGAGTTGGCTAAATTCACAGACGGGCCAAACGTGACCAATATCACAAGCCACAAAATAGTGATGCGCGATGACCGACCCATCAAACAACGATACTACCCGAGAAATCCAGCGCAGCAAGAAATCATTGGCGCGGAAGTGGACGAATTAATAGCTAAAGGCTGTATCGAACCCTCGCATAGCCCCCACAGCGCACCGATTGTGCTAGTAAGGAAACGGGATGGGAAATGGCGTCTGTGCATCGAGTATCGACAACTCAACGCCAGGTCCATACCCGACGCATACCCACTGCCGCGAATCCAACACATCTTAGACCGACTGCGTGAGGCTAAATACATCAGTAGTCTCGATCTGAAGAACGGGTATTGGCAGATACCCATGGAGGAGCAGAGCAAGCAGTATACCGCATTCACGGTACCCGGCAGAGGCCTCTTCCAGTGGCGTGTTATGCCTTTCGGGCTACACTCCGTACCAGCAACCTTTCAAAGAGCACTGGACCAAGTTATTGGCCACGACATGGAGCCACACGCGTTTGCCTACCTTGATGACATTATTGTCACAGGGAGAGACCTAGAAGAACACATGAGAAACCTGCAAGAGGTGTTCCGACGGTTGAGGGAGGCAAATTTGAAACTAAATCTGGAGAAGTGTGCATTCTTTCGGAAGGAGCTAAAATATCTGGGACACGTGGTCAGCGACAAAGGAATACATACTGACCCAGATAAAATCGCTACCATACGGGAGCTGCAACCACCAGAGAACATACGACAGCTACGTCGCTGCTTGGGCATCGCATCTTGGTACCGCCGTTTTGTACCCGACTTTGCAAAAGCAGTACACCCTTTAACGATGCTGCTTAAGAAAGGAAAACATTTCCGATGGGGTACCGAACAACAGGAGGCTTTTGAATTACTGAAACAACGATTGACGGAAGCTCCGATTCTCGCCTGCCCAGACTTTAGTCAGAAGTTCACGCTCCAGACCGACGCCAGTGACTACGGGTTGGGAGCAGTGCTTACGCAGGAGATCGAGGGGGCGGAGCGAGTAATAGCGTACGCTAGTAGACACCTGAATGGAGCTGAGCTAAACTACTCCCCAACTGAGAAGGAGTGTCTAGCCATAATATGGGGCATCCGGAAAATGCGGCCATATCTGGAGGGCTACCACTTTTCCGTGATCAGCGACCACCTATCGCTGAAGTGGCTAAATTCCATCGAGAGCCCTTCAGGACGCATAGCACGGTGGGCGCTAGAACTTCAGCAGCATTCATTCGAGATACAATACCGCAAAGGAAAACTAAATGTACTGGCGGACGCACTATCAAGACAACCGGTCGAGGCTGCATGCACTGTCACTGTGCAGGACCAAGCAGAGCAAAATTGCAAGTGGTGGCTCAAGAGAAAAGGAGAAATACTTGCCAACCCGGCTAAATTCTCCGACTACACACTGGAAAACGGGCAGCTGTATCGCCATATACCAAATCGCACAGGTGATGAGGACTGTACACCATGGAAGCTATGCGTACCTAGGCCTCTGAGGGTACGAATTTTGCAAGAGAACCACGACGCGCCAACCGCAGGACACCTAGGCATCCGGAAAACGATAGCCCGAGTTGCAAATAGGTACTACTGGCCAGGACTGTTCCGGGACACCAGCCGCTACGTTCGTCAGTGCACACTATGCCAGAAGTACAAGCCCAGCCAACAACAACCTGCTGGAGAAATGCTGACGCAAATACCCCTGGAGCCGTGGGCCATATTGTGCGCGGACTTTGTCGGACCCTTACCCCGTTCCACGCATGGCAACACCATGCTAGTTGTGTTTTTCGATAAGTTCTCCAAATGGACAGAGATGGCTCCCCTCCGAAAAGCCACCACCGAGACATTACAACGGGCTTTCCGGGAACACATACTGTCGCGTTTTGAAGTACCCAAGATTCTGGTGACGGACAATGGGTCACAATTCACCAGTCGAGCATTCCGACGATTTACCAAAGACTATGGCATCAGGCACCAGTTCACGGCACCCTACACTCCACAGGAAAATGCGGTGGAACGGACAAATCGCACCATCAAGACTATGGTGGCCCAGTTCGCGAGTCAGCGGCAACAGAAGTGGGATGACTTGCTTCCAGAATTGACGCTAGCAATCAACACTAGTGTGTCGGAGACAACAGGGTACAGTCCGGCTTATCTGGTACAAGGACGCGAACCGCGACTACCAAAGGCACTGTACGATGAAACAACTTTGGGTACGGGGCTACCTCCACAGACTCCTAATGAGCGAGTGGAGCAGCTGCAAGAAACTTATCGCATCGTGAAGCAGAATTTGGAGCGAGGAACCCAGGACCAGAGAAGGTACTATAATCTGCGACGCCGAGCCTGGAAACCCAGCATTGGCCAACTCGTACTGGTTAAGCAACACCACCTGTCCAAAGCTACCGATCACTTCGCCGCCAAGTTGGCCCCACGCTACGATGGGCCATACCGGATAGACACCTTCACCTCCCCAGTCATTGTCAAGATGAAACGTGAAGGAACCAAGGAGACAAAGACAGCGCATATTAGCGAGCTTAAATCATTCTGCGCGCCAGGTGGCAGCACAGCATACGGGAATTAACAAACGCATCTGACGAGAACAGTGTACACAACGGAAAGGAATCCGCTTCCAGCGCGGATCATGCAAAATCATCACCCTCTGGCAGGGTAAGGTGACCATTTTCCATCGGCCGCAAAGTAGGGAGGACATGTGAGGAGCAAATTTTAGGCGTAAATTTGCCCCTACATATTTAGTTTTGCCATAACGCCCCAAACGTGTATATTTAAAATAGGGGCCAAGTGCTTAAACAACCAACCCTAAAATATACACGTTAATAGCCCTAAGACTTTGGCTCCTCCCACCTGTATTGCTAAAAAGCACATACACAACCGCCATCATATTTAGTGCAGCAGCCATCATACAAGTGAGTCTAAGACACCTCCCACCATAGTAATGCTACCAACAACAAGTGTTATACTCTGCATTGGGAGGACAGAAGACACAGCCACAATTAAGTCAGACAGTGGAACCCTGTGATAAGCGACGAAAAACATGCAACGAAGTCAACAACGCAAGATAACACAGGAGAATATCACACAAACAATTGTGCAACCGGCTGACCACAGCTAAAATAATATAAATTTACAACAACAGTGCCCAACGCACTGATACGAATTCACAACAACAGTGCCCAACGCACTGATATGAATTTACAACAACAGTGCCTAACGCAATGCTAGAATTTTACAAGAGATCGCGACAGAAGTTGCCGACTGCATTAGTTCGGAAAATAACCCACTAACAACACCCAAAAACGAAGGCCAAGCACAAAGTGGAACACGACAGACCGATCGCTAAGCACACCAACAGACCGGACAAAGCATAAAGAGGAGAAGCAAAATTAAATATCCAATATTTAATATTTTTAAATATTTTATGCCATCGATATAAAATATCAACAAAGTGCTGAAGGTGGCCGAAGGAGAAATAGCAACAACAACAAACAACACAAGGAACAACAACAAGGTAAATCATCACAACAACAACACAATATTGAAGGTGGCCCAAGGGAAAAAACTTACAAGAACAACAGCGAGAAAGCAACAACAATGTGCTGAAGGTGGCCCAAGGTCACATTCAAACGAGAAGAACAATGCGGGAAACCGTAGCAACATGCCACAACAAACTACAGTTCCCGCACAACAACAACTATTGGATGATCTACGCTAAACCTGGAGCATAAAAGCAGGAGCAACTGGCAACCCAGCCTCTTTCTTTCATTCGGCATCAGGCAGACAAGACACACTCCGATCCAGCAGCAGCAAAACTCCAGCACCAGTAGCACCAAGGTAAAGTATACTTTTACACAAGACTAGAATTACTCCAACGCTAAGACCGCCCCACGAGTTTATGGTTCTACCGATTCTCGTGGTGGCTTATACTAACGCTAAGACCGCCCCACGAGTTTTTGGTTCTACCGATTCTCGTGGTGACTTATACTAACGCTAAGACCGCCCCACGAGTGTATGGTTCTACCGATTCTCGTGGTGACTTATACTAACGCTAAGACCGCCCCACGAGTTTATGGTTCTACCGATTCTCGTGGTGACTTATACTAACGCTAAGACCGACCCACGAGTTTATGGTTCTACCGATTCTCGTGGAGACTAATACGTTCGTACAGAACCGCGAGTTTATGGTCCTACCGATTCTCGCGGAGACTAGCACTGCCAACAGCGACCACACAGACGAGGCCCCAAGCGACTAGCAAGTCTAATTATTTAGGTAATTTAAATTAGAACAAAACCAAATTTGAATAAGTTAAGCAAAATAAAACTATTTAAACTAATTTAATTAAACAAGTTATTTAAGTTAATTAGCAGAGTAAAATCATTTTCAAACTAATAAATTAATATAAATCAAATTATAAACAATTATAATTAAATAAATGAATTAAATAAACCACATGTAAGTACACACCGGCTTTTAACATTAATTTCTGTATACGACCCCTGGAACCCGCTGAGTTTTACCCCAGCCGAAATAGAGTCGTTACAATATATATATATATATATATATATATATATATATATATATATATATATATATATATATATATATATATATATATATATATATATATATATATATATATATATATATATATTTAAAAATATGAATAAAGTGGTAAAAGAATTTATTACGAACTATGACTTATGTATACGACACAAACAAACAACACACACAAAAGAACCACTTACAATAACAGACACCCCTAATAACAACTTTGAAGTAATATTCATCGACACCGTAGGACCACTTAAAATTTGAAACGAAAACTGACCATGCAGTGCGAGCTGACAAAATTTGTAATCGCACACCCAATGATAACAACAGATGCACACACAACAGCCAAGACACTAGTTGAACAATTCATTCTAAAATACGGACACTTTAAAATATTTAAATCTGACAACGGGACAGAATTTACAAACGAGCTAATGGCAAACATATGTGCACTGCTGAAAATATAGCAAACATTTTCGACACCGTACCACCACCAAACGATCGGCTCACTAGAACGCAACCACAGAGTTTTGAATGAATTCCTACTGACATCGACAAACGACGACGAATGGGATAAGTGGATTCCCTACTTCACTTTCACTTACAACACAATGCCACATGTTGACACGGGCTACACGCCATATGAATTAATATATGGAAAACTCCCAGGTTTACCCAATGAAGTAATAGAAAGTAACACAAAAATTTACAACTTTGAAAATTACGCCAACGAGCTAAGAGCGAGATTACGCTATGCTCACGAAATGGCAAAACAAATGTTAATGAAAACAAAACAAAAACGTACACTAACTGACGTAAAAACTAATACGAACACACTTAAGGTGTGTAATATTGACCGCCTCCACGCGGTGCACCCTGGGTTACGCTAAATGGTCTACACTCCCCCAGGTGCTGCTGTTTTCTTGCACGGGAGTTCAGTAGCACCAATTGGCACGACCCCCATCCTTCGTCCCCGGACTTCTCTTTGGACCAATGTAACTGTTCTGATTGCCCTGGGCTGGTAGCTGTAATTTTCTGGACCTAGCTGTCTTTTGTCACGGTAGCACCAAGGTGAAGCTTGAGTGTGAACGGCTCCAGTCTAAGGTTGCAGCTGCCCCCGTCCGGTTAAAACCTTGGCAGGCCTCAAAGTACGTTCGACGCCTGTTAATGTTAGGTCGGTAGTGTGGGTTCGGTTGAGTGGATCTCCCGATTAGCACTGGTCTGGCTCTGAGCACTTGACCCCATGAGGGCTTGTGCCAACCCTCGCATGGCCTCCCTGCTTGCACAGATAACCATGGGACCATATTTAGTGACCACACGTTCGGACTGAGATAGCGGCTTTGAGTGGGGACCCTTATTGCATGGATACAACAAAAAATAAAAACACAAACACAAACACAAACAAAATTTCCGCGCATATTCCCTCAGGGACGCGCAAAACCCTGGCTAGGCAAATGCCAACCAGCAACACCTCCGCCCTTGGTTCGAAGACAAGCAGCATGAGCACTGCCCCTTCAACAAGCACCACAGCTTCGGCTAATAAGCCACCCAAGAGCTTTCGCTGTCCCCAGGCTCTTCAGCGGCTGCTACGGTATTGACTCACAAACCAGCAGCAGTCGCTCCGCCTAAACCCTCTTCAGCAAACGCCTCGATATTGCCTCACAAGTCGATGGTAACTGCTCCCCGTAACGCTCCACCTTCAGGTGCACCTACCAACGTTAACCCGAGTACACGGGCGTACAGGACGCGTAGAGCGGCTTACCGTATTTGGACGAGGCTCAACGCTTCAGAACCTTCTCAACTGTCAGAATACGACAAGGGCAAGCTTGAGTGGGGAAAATCACACGCTGATGTGCATGTCCACTCCTCCACTGCACAAGCAGCCGGTAACCCCAAGAGGCAGAGATCAGCCGATCGCCCGGGCCATTCCACCCAAAGCATCCCTAAGCGCGTAAGGCTGGCTACTCCCAAGCCTAAGCTCTCCAAACCGCTTAGTGAGATTGTGAAAGAGAGCCTCACATGGGCTGTGGTCGACTCTGCCAATGCCGATGGGACCATTACTCCTGCCAATTGGAGACAGGTCGAAATGGCACTGTTACCAATATTCATTGAGGTTATGTCCCTCAACCCTGGTTCACCCAGCTGCCGTGACGCAGGGTGGTATCAGGGACATATTAAGATCGTATCTTGCTCGGACCAACGCTCGGCGGATCTATACAAGGTAGCGATCAATAGGGTAGGTGAGATATGGCCGGGTGCACAGCTCAACGCTGTACCTTTGGACCAGGTTCCCCAACGCCCTCGCTCCAAAACATGGCTTCCTGCCGAGCCCTCGGAGCCCGAGGCAATCTTAAAGATCCTCAAGCTCAGCAACACCGATCTTCCCACCGATGGCTGGAAGTTCGCGACAGTTGGTGACCCCAAAGGCACTTTGCGTGAGGTCACCATCATTTTGAACGAGCAATCCCTTGTTCCCATCAACTCCCGCGAGGGGGTGATTAATTATGGCTTTGGAGCCATCACTCTCCGCATCTACAAGTGCGATGCCCAAGCCCCCCAACAACCTCCCCCAGCTGGTGCTGTCCCACAAGCCACTGCCAAAGAGCCTAGCTGCTCGGGCCCGACTCTCACCCCTTTGTCGGGTAGTGACAATGAGAGTATGTGCTCCGTTACAACCAGAAGCAGCCGCTTCTCAACTTCTGAACTGGTCGGAGAATTCTTCGACCATATGGACACGGATGCGGCTGGTGGATAAATCTCTCCAATGTCCGAAGAGGAGGAGTTGAATTCCACAATAATCATTCTTCCAGACAATGCTGAAGGTACTACAGATTAACCTTCAGCATTCGAAAACTGCCTCGGCAGCCCTGCTTCTCCGCCTCTCGGATATAGGGGAGGAGCTCATTCTCGTCCAAGAACCTTGGGTCATAAATGACCGGGTTTCTGGACTCAATGCATACGGATATCGTATGGTATATATCGAGGATAAAGGTAAACCAAGATCCTGCATTCTGGTAAAAAACAGCGTTAACGCTCTTTTACTCCCTAGATTCAGTGACAAAGACAATGTTGCCATAGCCATTGAAATGGGTCCACGGACTTTCTGGATCTCCTCGAACTACATGGCTCATGACTATGGCGACTCCCCGCCACCAGACATACTGAAGCAAATGATTGCTGTAGCCCACCAGAAACAGATTCCGGTAACTATCGGCGCAAATGCCAATGCCCATCACGAAATATGGGGCAGCTCCGGCACAAATGATCGAGGTGAGTGTCTTTTCGACTTTATCATTTCAAATAACTTAGGCATTGCTAACCGGGGAAATGAGCCGACTTTCCTTACCTCCGTCAGGAAGGAAGTGCTTGACATCACCCTCGTCAGCGATAACTACTCCAACATGATAAGCAATTGGTTCGTCTCACAGGAATGCTCCTTTTCGGACCACTGCTATATCACCTTTGACATTGACTTGAGGGAGACTACAGGCAATACAGAATCTCTTAAACCAGTCAATAGAAAAAACACGAACTGGCCTCTTTTCCGGCTCAAACTGGGGTCATGCTTAGCAACGACTCCCCCTATTATCCACAACTGTCCCGACATTGATCGGGCGGTCGACGATCTGACCACAGCTTTTAAAAAAAGCCACTCATATTTCTTGCATCACTCCCGAACCACGGGGCAAACCTAAACCTCCGTGGTGGAACTCGGAAATTGCAAGTCTTCGCAAAACTTGTAGAATGCTTTTCAACAAAGCTAAAGTTACAGCTGATTGGGCCCCTTTCAAAAATAAACAAAAAGAGTTGAAATACGCCATTAGGCGAGGGAAACGATCGTCATGGAGGGAATTTTGCGAAAGTATTGAATCGACGTCCGAGGCTAGCCGTCTTCGTAAAATTCTCCACTCATCTAACAAAGCCCTTGACTGTATCCCAAAACCAGATGGCAGCTGGACTCACTCAAGCCCCGAAACCCTTGATATCCTGCTAGACACCCACTTCCCAGGGAGTTTAGCCTCAGCGGATCAAGCACTCTACCAGGTGGAGCAGGTTTCCCATGATAGCATCCCCACATTCCAAGTAACAAAAAGTCACCTTGAGTGGTCCATTCAAACCTTTAAGCCATACAAGTCCCCCGGACCGGACGGCATCATTCCTGCCGATATCCAAAATGGGGAAGAGATTCCGTGGTTGCTACAAATATATAATGCAAGCCTCAGATTGCAATATATTCCCTTACGCTGGCGCACGGCTCGGGTCGTCTTCATACCATAAGTTGGGAAGGCCTCGCACACCAAACCTAAGGATTACAGACCCATAAGTCTAACATCCTTTCTTCTTAAGGTTCTAGAAAGAGCTCTTGACCTACATATCAGGACATCGATCAACCCTTCTCTTCTCTCTGTATCTCAACACGCTTACTCTAAAGGCAAATCGGTTGAAGCAGAACTTCATTCTCTCATTTCTCAAGTTGACAAATCCTTGGCGTACAAGGAATTCACACTTGCCATATTTCTGGACATCGAGGGAGCATTCAACAATGTATGCCCAACGCTGTCATTTCCGCACTCTATAATCTTAACCTGAATTCAGGTCTGCTTAAATTTATAGAGCTTCTACTAAAATCTACGATCATCACTTCCACGATCGGCAGTGCCCAATCCAGGAGGGTGTTTAACAGGGGCACGCCACAAGGGGGTGTTTTATCACCCCTCCTCTGGAACCTGGCAGTTAACACACTACTGGTGAGATTGGAATCTACTGGATGCAAAGTGATAGCCTATGTGGACGACATAGCAATCGCGGCATCCGGCAAATTCCCCCAAACACTTTCCGAAAAACTGAACTATTCACTCTCTATTGTGTCGAACTGGTGTCGTGAATTCGAACTTGGGGTTAACCCATCCAAAACCGAGACTATGTTTTTCACTAGGAAGTACCAAATTCCAAAGATTACAATGCCTAGTCTAAATGGCACTCCGCTCTCTTTGAGCACACACGTTAAGTACTTAGGCCTGATTCTCGACCCAAAGCTTAATTGGAAAGCCAATCTAGCTGAGAGGGCACGTAAGGCAACATGCGCTATATACTGCTGTAAACGAGCAGTTGGTGCACGATGGGGACTTCGTCCTCGAGTCGTGCTCTGGCTCTACACGGCCATCGTTGAATCAAACCTGTTAAACGGGTCGGTTTTCTGGTGGCAAGCTCTCGAAAAAGCCTGTAATATCAAACCCTTTGATAAAATCAGAAGATCCATTGCTCTACTGATCACTGGCGCTCTTCGTAGCACACCTACGAAAGCCCTTTTTGCCATGCTGCTCTGGCTCCCCTCGGGGATCCTGGTTAAGCAACAAGCCAAGCTGACAGCGATTAGACTTAATGCTCTTTCGCACTGGCGCATAACCCTGACAGGCCATGCTTCAATTCTGAATCAGGACCCACTTGTCCCCAACTTTATCGATTATATGTCGGTCGATCCCGATTTGAACAGGGAATTCGACCTCGCTATTCAAAGTCGAAGCTGCTGGACCTCAGAAAACAGAATCGTCGGTGAAACAGTCAAAATCTACACCGACGGTTCCAAGCTTGGAGGTAGAGTCGGCAGCGGTATTTATTCCGACAAGCTGGACTTAAACATCTCCCTACGTCTCCCAGACCATTGCAGCGTTTTTCAAGCTGAGGTCATGGCCATTTACCAAGCAGCCAAATGGATGCTGAGTAGTGATATCGGCGCAGTTGACGTATCTATCTTCTCAGACAGCCAGGCCGCCATTAAATCTCTTTTTGGCTCCACGGCCACATCAAGACTAGTTCATGAATGTCGAACATTTTTAAATGAGTTCGCAAGTTACTCTCGGGTGCACCTAGTCTGGATTCCCGGACGTAGCGAAATCCCGGGAAACTGCGAGGCGGATGAGCTTCACCCCTCTGTAAACATCGGCATTCCACTGGCAACAGCCAAGCTCGAAATCAAACGGAAATATCTGGCTGACGCCTACAAATCCTGGGCTAACGAGGAATCCTGCCACACGGCTAGACTAAGTTGGGCAAGCATGGACAAAAACAGAACCAATCAACTTCTTCGACTTGATCGCGTATCACTCTCGACAACTGTGTCGGTTTTGACCGACCACTGCATAATGGGACAGCACGCAGAAAGACTGGGCCTACCCTCAAATGACTTTTGCCGAGGCTGTGGCTTCGAGGAGGAGGACGAGACGGTTTTCCACCTCTTATGCCACTGCCCATCCTTGAGCAGAAGAAGAATTCGCACCTTTGGTGCCCCATTTCTTACAAGCCTGGCAGAGCTGTCATCCATTAATATTAGGGAAAGTATCAGGATGGTGTCCTGAAACCTGACGGGGGAGTCGTGCCTTTCCAGGCGCTGTCCTTGCGCTGACTATCACCATCCCAAGTATGGGAACCTTTTTAGTCAGTGCTTGAACGGCGCCGCACCGTGGTATCACAATGGGCCATTATGTGTGCTCAAGTGTGCTTTTGGCAAACTGGGCGGCCACTCCTACCTACCTACCTACTACACTTAAGGTAGAAATAGGAGATTTAGTTCTATTAAAAGTAGAAAATAGGAAAAAGGATATGAATCCATATAAAGGACCATATAAAATACTAAATAAGTTAGGAGTAAATTCATTAATAGAATATAATGGTACACCTAAGAAAGTACATAATAACCAATTAAAGCCATACAATGTAATTTAAATTTGTAAACCATAAAATGTAAATTCAACAATACGATTTATAATTAGAACTATCACACAATGTAATCAAAACAATAAAATTAGTAATCATAAGTATATGTAATTATATCAAAACAACATATGTAAAATAATAATTTGTAATTTTAACTATATAATTAAAAACACTACCATGTAATTATAATAATAAGAAACAATTTATAAACAAATAATACCAATTATTAGAAAATATGAAAATCATGTAACAAATCCATAACATAAGACAATTGTAATACAACACAAACCATATTTCCAGAAAAATTATTCGCTAACACCCCTAATTTTTCTCTTAAGGGTGAGGGTGTAGTGTACCACACAAGTGTACACTGACGACCACACATCGTCATAAGCATAGCAACAAGTCGCATAAGCAAACAAACTGACAATAGCGCAAAGTGTGCAATTGCACTCAATACCAGATACGCTAGACAAGCATTTTGGTGGTGCGTTAACACACGCTGCCTATATTGCAGCGTCGAATGCATTTTGGACAGTGCAGTGACTTTAGCCCTGAAAACTCAAAATTATTAATATAAACAAAGACGATGATTCGTCAATGAATAATATCGGTAATCCGATACTTGAGACTAATTTCGGGAATATGATTTGTAACTAGTAGAAATAAGATAGATATATTTTATGTTAGTTAGAATAAGAAAACAATAAGAATTAAATAATATAAAACAGTAAGAATTAAATGATATCGCGAGCCACCAAATAAACCAGAGTTAATCTGAAGGCAACTAAAACTGGTACTCGCATTAGTCAATTCTTTTATCTCCCGTGTTCTAAGTCAGGAAAGACTTAGAACAGCACAACCAATAGCTTGGCCAGCGGCACACTCTGCCTGTCAAAACCTTTGCTGAGGGCGTCATTCCGCTTCGTGTCAGGCATTTATTTTCTATAGCACTCTTTTGCATCTATACTTTGTATGGAATCTGCAATTGAATCAAAAGCCGATCCTGCGTGACCAACGTATGCATTACACCATACATGGAGATCCTACGAGGCTAGCGTTCATCATAGCCTACATGGCGATCCTGCCAGCCTAACTTTTGAACATACCCTACATGGCGATCCTGCCAGCCTAACTTTTCAACAAAACCCTACACATTACATACCCTACACATACGCATCTCGCTGTGGGGTGAATGAATTGTTGTGTCTTACTTGCATTAATTGCGATGTATTAGGCAAGTTCAAGTGTTAATTCCGTTGTTTCTGCTAAATCTTTTGGTCTCGCAGCGAAAATGGTTGCTTTGTATCTTTCGTTTTGTGTAGCTGTTTATCCTAAGACGTATATGTTTAGTCTGTTTAAGCTTTCTATTATTGTGAGTATCTTTTCTTTGTAAGAGTTAATTCCTGAATTTCTTTGTTGTAGATTGGATTATCTAGCCTGTAACTGTGGTATTGTCTTCGCGTCTTTGTACATCTGTTGTAGCAGAGTGGTGAGTGTTTTCAAGTATTCTGGTTTCGTATAACCTCCTATCGCTGTTCTTACGTTGGCAGTCATTTTGGCGTGGTAGATAGATTCTAGCAAATCTGTGTGTACTGTCTCGTTGAGTGCTTTGTTAATCAGCTCAGTGGTCACTATAAAGAGATTTTGGTGCTGTTTCTAGACTAAAAGATGCCATGTTGTCTGCCAATTCCTTCTCTTCTGGTTATTGTTTCAATAAAAGGGTTTTTATTATGTTATTAAATTCTTCTCTTAATGTGTCTATCTGTCTAAGTTTTGTTATTACTGTTTTGTTTGTGGGTATTCTGCTGGAATTTTACCTTTGTGTAGCTAGTATGTCTTTCAAAGCATTTAATTTTAAGTGCATTTAGGATCAAAGTGGGAAATTTGTTTTTAGATTTTTATTCTTATATTTTTAATGCATTTAATTTCTTATTATACTATAGTGAATTTAACATTTTATTATTTATTTATTATTTTTTTTAAAATTAAACTGCTGTAATAGCGTTGCTATTAGCGTCATTTTTGTATTTGTGTACATAGTTTTTAAAATACTTATCTAATTTATAAGCTATTATGAGAATAATTATAACTATGAAAATAACTATGTACGATTCTGGTACTGATGGTTAGGTGATCTCTGTTGATAGTTGAATATTTATTTATAGTCACCTCTTCTTGCTGTGGCTTGCTTTTTCTTTTGCCCATTGCTTCGATCATCCGTATGGTCTCGTCTTCAATTGTGTGCTTGTTGTTAAAATCTTCTATTGTTGGCGTGCCGTGTCTTCCTATCATGCGCCAAGTTATTCCCATGCATGCGATCTTACTACTTTCCTCGTTTTTTGATCTGGAATTTGAGTTTGTCAATCTGTTCCCATATGCGTGTGGCTTCATTCCACGGAAGTGGGTTGCTGTCGTCTCTCACTATTGATAGTAGGTGGGCCAGTTGGCGTTTCTGTCTAGTTAACAGACCTCTTCGTTTCTTCAGCTTTTTGTCTTCGCATAGTGGGATTGTAGTTTTATGCAGCTCTTTCTGCTTCTCCTGTCGTTTTTTATAATCTTCTATGGTGAGTGGCAGCGGTCCAACTTTTAGGGGTGGTTTTGGGATATACACTGGCGCATGAACGGTTGGCTTTGATATATACTCCGGAACGTATTCTTCCATGTGTTGAGCGATTTTATATCTTTGCTTGTTGCTTGCTGCTTGCTTCTCTGACTGCTTTTCTGCTTCTAGGTCGTTTGCAGGATCGCCATGTAGGGTGTGATGATGAGAACAGCCTTGCATGGGCATGTGGTATACGATGATTTCTAGCCTCACTGGTTCAACATATGGTGCATCTATTGGAGGCTGTGGCTAAACAATTCTGATCATCGTATGTCGTGCAAGTGCATTATCGGCGTACGTTAAATGCAGTTTTCACACTACGTCGGAATGAAAGATCAATTGTGAAGGAAATAACCTAAACAAAGCGGAAAGACGCCTTCAGTGACGGTTTTAACCAGCAGAGTGTGCCGTTGGCCAAGCTATTAGTTGTGCTGATCTAAGTCGTTCCTGACTTAGAGCACGAGAGATAAATGAATACACTAATGCGAGTTATCTTCAGATCTAACTCTGTTTTATTTGGTGGCTCGCTGGCTCTGTTATATGTTTTAAAATATATAAGATAAAACGTTCAGCCCTAGTTTAGTTATTGTTGATAATAGTCTTCCCCCCTTTGGAGTTACAAGGCGATAGCCCCAATGCGAATGTTTTGCATTGAAATCTCTAGCGGCGATAAATTGATTACCGAGAGTACTAAAAAAGTCTTTATATTGGGCTTCCTCTATATTGAATCTGTGTGGGCAGTAGATAGCTGATATTATTAGTCCACTTGCATATTCTTCGAGTATAAGAAATATTTAATTTATTTAATTTATTAAATTTAAAAGTGTTCACATATAAGACAAGATCTTTTACATGCAGCAAGAAATAGCAGAGTAAATTATGTACAACAAAAATTACTAAAAACTAATACTAGTGCTTGAAAATAATCAGTGCTGAAATTTTGCATTGGGAAATGCTTTATTCTATTTTTAATTAAAATTACTGTGCCACCACAAGCTTTTTGCCACCAAGATTTTTGGTATAACTCGAGTAGCAGGTTTAGTTATCTTTAGATTTAACTCTGTTTTATTTGGTGGCTCGCTGGCTCTTTTATATGTTTTAAAATATATTGCTATCCTATTTTGTCTAATATTAAATATACCTATCTTATTTTCACTAATTACAAATCATATCTCCAAAATAATCTCAAATCTCGAATTACCGATATTATTCATTGACCAATCATTGTTTACACAATCAAAATTGCAAGTGCAAGGGCAAATTCACTGCACTGTCCAATATGCATACGACGCTGCAATATAGGCAGCGCATGTCAATGTGCGTATTTAGCGAATTTGGAATTGAGTGCAAGTGCATGCGTTGCGCTATTGTCAGTTCGTTAGCATAGAAGAAATACTATAGTGCTTGTGACGATGTGTGGTCGGCATTGTACACTATTGTGGTACACTACACCCTCACCCTTAAGAGAAAAATTCGGGGTGTTGGCAAGTAATATTTCTTGAAATATGATATGTGTGGTTTTATAACATTTTCAATTTTTAATAAAACTAAGTCTCCTATTTCTGCCTTAAGTGTATTATTATTATTTTGTAGATCTCTATGTACACGTTTTTCTTTTCCTTTCAATAGCATTTGTTTTGCCTTTTCGTGGGTATGTCGTAATCTCGCTCTTAGTTCGTTGGAGTAATTTTCAAAGTTGTATATCTTTTTCAAAGTTGTTTGGCTTTTACATCTATTTCTTTCGGTATCATTTCTTTTAGAATGTCCGAGTCAATTTGTATTCTTGATAATGCATCTGCATTTGTGTTCTTTTTTCCTGTTTTATATATTTATTTATTATGTTGAAGTCGTAGTCGCTGAGGTCTAGTCTAATTCTAGTCATTTTAGAAGAAGGGTTTTTATGAGAAAATAGAGATATCAAGGATGGTCTGTTACTACTGTACATTTTTGGCCATATAGATATGGTATGAACAAGTTAATACCCCAGTGTATTGCTAGTAGCTCTTTTTCTATTACTGGCTTGATTAAATCGTGTTTTTGTAGGGATTTGCTAGGATATGAAATGGGTAAATCTTGTCCTATTTCGCCTTGCGATAGTACGGGCCTAGTGCATAATTCGATGCATCTGTAGTTAGTATGAAGGGTTTATCAAGATTTGTGTATTGCAGTAGTGGTGGATTTATCAGTTTTTGTTTTAGAGTATCAAAAGCATTCATCTGTCCATACAAATTTGGCTGATTTCTTTAGTGAGTTCAAACTTTGTGCAATATCTGCAAATTCTGGTATGCATTTTTTATAGTAGACTTCTGGTCTTAGAAAGTTACATTTTGATGCGTTTAATTTTAAGTTGTGTTGTTTTAGTCTGTCTGCACCCATAGATGATTATGTCATTTACATGAGGGAATGCTTCTGAATCAAGTCCTGAGAGTGCTATTGTTAGCATTCTCTGGAAACTCTTAGATGAAATTTTAAGTCCGAAAGGTAGTGTCCGTTGGATGTGGAAAAGGCTGTTAATGGGCGTGATTGTTTGTCTAGTTCTATTTGATGGAATGAACTGGTCATGTCTAAGGTTGAAAACCATTTCGCTCTGCCTAACTTGTCTACAATGTCTTCTAGTCGAGTTAGCGGGAATATATTTACTATACTATCGTTCAGTTTTCTAACGTCCACTACAAGTCTCCATTTTTTTTTGTCATTAGTGTTCTTTTTAGGAACCGAAGGAGTGGAGCATTGTATGGGCTGACCGAAGGTTCAATGATATTCTCTTGTAGCATTTTTACATTCACAATTTCAGTGTGTGTGTGTGTGGCAGTCTGTAGTTTTTAATGTAAACGGGTGTATTGTCATGTGTTGTTATATTTTGTGTGTAAAAATTGTTTGTCGATAGGGGTTCGTCCTCAAGATGAAAAACTTCTTGGTATTGTCTTAGGATGTTTGTGAGTTGGGTTTTTGTCATTTCGTCTGTGCAGTTAAAATTTAGGACTTCAATGATTTTCTGTAGTCTATTTTCGATGTAGTTATGCTGCGTAATGTACTTTAGTATGTCACAATTTTTTTGTGAGTCAGTTTCAAATTGTATGCCATCTAGACTTACATCTTTGTTTGTTGGGTTTAGTAATTTTATGTGGGTTATGCCACTTTCGGGTGCAATGGAATTGCTCAAAAATATGCCTTCTTTTAGTTCTTTATTTAAAATTTTCTTATCTTCGTTTATGTTCAGTTCTAAGGCTTGTATTACTTTTTCTCTTGCTGGTATTTTTATTTTTTGTTGATTATGAGATTTAGTTTGCATGGGAGTAAACACAATCCCCTGCCACAACCAACGACACGTGTGCCAATCTAACCGCAGCCACGCACAACCCATATTTAGCGCTATTTTGTTGATATCCGGTCAAATGCACCGTGTGAATGCACTCATCGAATACATTCCATTCCCACAGGCGCATATGAGCTTAGTTAGCATTAATTTGTTATAAATATAAGTAAATTGGTTAAATAAGTTCTCTTATTTTTTGTTACGTTAATGGTGCTACACCTAGTGAATAAATATTAGTAATTAAAGAGGACGTGTGTGGGGATTCTTTTGGAAAATGTAAGTATGAATATTTTACCTTATAGAAAACCGGAGCATAAGCCCAAGTCTCAGGTCGATTTGGCGGATCGCGTTTTTTTGAAGTTCCTGGAAGGAAAGTTCTTTATTTGAACAAAATTAAAAAATTTTGTGAAAAATTGCTCAGCGATTCCCAAGGGACCCTCCTGACAATGTTAAAGTGAATTAATCCGGAAAATGAAGCATAGCCCTTCCGATACGAATATAGTGGCCCTTGAAAAATATTGTGTGAACATGGTGATATAAAAATTACAAGTTAAAATAAATAAATCCCTACGTCTCCATCCTGAGATTTCAAAGGGACCCTTCAGAATATAACAAAAGAAAAAAGCTCTGCGACCCCGAAGACCCTCAGACCTAATATAAAGAAGTTTTGATACCAAAATCGCCGAGGAGCGATCACTGAAAATGGGACACAGTTTCCTTAATCAAAATAGAATATTCACCATGATGTACACAATCGAGCCACTGCGTACACACATAGTCTACACCGATAAATTGAAAAATTAAATTGATTAAATCGATACAAGAAAATAGTCATGAAAAATATAAACTAAAGTATCGTAATATGTATTTGGCGAATCGCTGGGTGTCCCCGATTATGGACGACACAAGATTCAACCCCTTGCCAACATTTACGAAAAACAAGTAAAGAAGTCTGAAGTCGGATTAGACCGACTACGAAATACCCTTTACCTTTTCTGTGCGTGCGAGCTCAACAATGGGGATGTTTTGTTCATAAATCATCATTAGGAGCATACTAACGGTAATTTTTGGTAGGGTACCTTGAAATGATTATATCGACCCCATTTCCTGTGTATGGCTTTGTAGTGTCAATATAACCACTAATATAAAATTTAGTGCAAACATTTTGCATAGGTAGTAACTTACAATAATATGTGAATACTGGGCGTGGCTGTACAAATAATACACCCATTTTTTGTGTGCTGTTTAATGTTAGTACCCGCAACATTCGTGTGAAATTTCATTGATAAATCTTTAATAGGAACCTAGTACCGATTTTTGCTTAATTGTGGGCGTGGCAGTAGTAATAATCTGCCCATATTTGGAATGCATGTTAGTACAGACCCATTGTATACAACAATCAATTTGCTTTCATATATCATTACTAGAAGCATAGATAGGGTAATTGCCTTTAAATGGGGTCCCTAATGTTCATTATATGGGAGGGAGGCGTATACTTCATCTGATCGACCCCGAATCTTGTATATGGCTTTGCAGGGTCCATATACGTACTAATTTATAATTTCGTCCAAAAATATTGTATAGGTCGCAAGTTATAATAGTATGTCAATAGTGGGCGGGGCTGTCAAAATAACATGCCCATTTTTTGTGCGGTTTTTAATGTTACTACCCGCAACCTTCCTGTGAAATTTCGTTGAAAAATCTTTAATAGGAACCTAGTACCGATTTTTGGCTAATTGTGGGCGTGGCAGTAGTAATAATCTGTCCATATTTGGAATGCATGTTAGTACAGACCCATTGTATACAACAATCAATTTGCTTTCATATATCATTACTAGAAGCATAGATAGGGTAATTGCCTTTAAATGGGGTCCCTAATGTTCATTATATGGGAGGGAGGCGTATACTTCATCTGATCGACCCCGAATCTTGTATATGGCTTTGCAGGGTCCATATACGTACTAATTTATAATTTCGTCCAAAAATATTGTATAGGTCGCAAGTTATAATAGTATGTCAATAGTGGGCGGGGCTGTCAAAATAACACGCCCATTTTTTGTGCGGTTTTTAATGTTACTACCCGCAACCTTCCTGTGAAATTTCGTTGAAAAATCTTTAATAGGAACCTAGTACCGATTTTTGGCTAATTGTGGGCGTGGCAGCATCAATAATCTGCCCATATTTGGAATGCATGCTAGTACAGACCCAGTATACACATATACCAACTTGCTTTCATATATCATCAATAGAAGCATAGATAGGGTAATTGTCTTTAAGTGGGGTCCCCAAAGTTCATTATATGGGAGGGAGGCGTATACTTCATCTGATCGACCTCGAATCTTGTATATGGCTTTGCAGGATCCATATACGTACTAATTTATTATTTCGTCCAAAAATATTATATAGGTCGCAAGTTATAATAATATGTCAATAGTGGGCGTGTCTGTCAAAATAACACGCCCATTTTTTGTGTGGTGTTTAATGTTAGTACCCGCAACCTTCCTGTGAAATTTCGTTGATAAATCTTTAATAGGAACATAGTAAAGATTTTTGGCTAATTGTGGGCGTGGCAGTTCTATTATGATCTCCATATTCTGCACACACCCTATTATAGACCCCATGTATATTGCTGCAAATTTTTATTCCGCTGGCATCAATACGAGCATAGGTAGGCTAATTTTAATTTTAGACCCGAAAGCTCCCGAAATCAAAAGTGGGCGTGTCTTTTTCTCTCATCAGCCCCGTTTGTTTCAGACAGCTTTGTATGGCCACATGTCCCTTCCCATCAAATTTCGTCCGTAAACCTGTACCAGATCTTAAGTTATTAATATTTGTTAATATTGGGCGTGGCAGTTAATATATCCCGCCCACTTTTTTCGCAGTGTTTAGTGGGACCCACATCTCCATAACTGCCAAATAACGTCACGATTCCGTCAATTGGACCGAAGTTACAGACATTTAAAAAAGGTGAAAAAACTTCCTTATATGGGAGGTAGGCGTGGTCTTTGTCCAAATCGGCACATATAGCAATCTGGTTCTGTATCTTTGTCCGGACTATACTTTTGCAAAGTTTCATTAAGATAGCTTTAACGGTGTAGAAAAAAAGTGGCCACAGACGGACAGACGGACGGACAAAATAAAAATTGCTTAGAAAGTGATTCTGATCATATATAGATATAGATATGTCCATACCTACCACGCCTCCTTCTCGAAATTGCAATCCCTCTCAAAAGCACAAAGTTAGTATACCCTATTTACCTTTTTTAAAGGTAAAGGGTATAATAAATTAAATTGATCGAACTGCGAAAGATATTAATTCAAATAGCGCTAATTGTAAATTTGAATAAGTTTATTTGCTTTTTGTTTAAATTTTGCTGTGGGTACTAGGTTAAGTAGATTATAATTTAAATTCATTTATATTTAATATTCCTGCTGATTGCTTCTTTTTCAAGATTTGTAAAAAATTTATCTAGATCGATGATTCCATTGGCAATAGTATTATGTACCCGTATATTGATGTTTCGTGCTAGCAAATTGTTTACTTCGTTTAAATAAAATGTGCGGATATAACTGTCACTATCTACTTCGAGATTAGCCCACTTTTTTACGCAATCGAAGCCAATAATTTGGAAAACTTTAGGCTTTTCTTCAACTACTTGACTTTCTGTGTTTTTAATATTTTCTCGTGTAGTTACTAGGAGAACATTGTTTATTGAAGGGATTGATATCGTTAAAGTCAATTCGAGACAGTGAGTCCCTTCCTGAATTGTCTTTCCTTCTAATGTGTTCTATAACAAAATCATACTCTTCTAGTTCCAGACGAATTCTCGTTAATCTACTAGATGCGCTTTTTAAAGAGTATAAATATCTTAATGGTACGTACTATAAATTTTTTTCGATAGACGTAGGGTCTAAAGTGAGTAATTGCACATTGAACAGCTATTAACTATTGTTCTATTGGTGCTTTATTTGATTCTCCCTTGGTAAATGCACGTGACGCATATGCAATTGGAAGCTGTATACCATCTTTCTCTTGTGATAGTATTGCGCCGCAAGCGATCTTGCTTGCGTCAGTAGTTATATTATAAAAAAGTTTTCTCAAAATCTGGATATTGACGGATTTGCGGAGACAGTAGTTCTGCCTTTAATGTTGAAAAGCCTGCTCGGAGTCTACAGACCATATGAAATGTACTTTCTTTATAGTTAATTTAGTTAAATGGACAGAATAAAATGCAAAATTTGGTATAAATCGTCTGTAATAATTACAGAAAGCTACGAATCGACGAATTTCATCGCCATTCTCTGGTCTGCGTTAGTTTTTAATTTGCTTATATTTGCTGCTGTATTTAAGTCATAAATGTAACCTTGGCGGTACAGGGTTTCATATGGAAGGTAAAGTGTCTGATTGCATCACACTTGGGAGAGGTCTGCATGATCTTTGCAGCTGCACCTCAAGCATCTCACAACCTCAACGTGGTGTCACCTGGGCAATGACATTTTATAAACCGATAAGTGCTAGCTGATGTGAGTACGCGGAAATCCAGGCTCGTCATCTCTATCTTTGGCGGCGTCTTGTGCAGAGTCTGCTTCCCATGTTGGGGGCTGCTGAAACGAAGTGGTGCAACCTGAAAGTACTCCCTTAATCCGCGGTGTTACGCGAACCGTGCCCGAAATCAACACTGCCAGGAAATCAATCAAGAAAATTTGCTGGTACAGATATTGTCAACTCAAACCGTTTTGCTCTCTTAACTGATAAAGATGAAGAGCCAGTCAAACCGGTAAAGACAGCGAAACTTCCTCCAATATATTTAAGAGAATAAAATTCAACCACCTTCGTAAGGTGCCTGGAAGTGCTTGTCGTGGCCAATTTCATGTTATGCCTCTGTTAAAAGGGAATATACATGAGACCAAGATTCAAATTAATGAAGAAGGCAACTTTCGTAAATTGATAAAAGATTTCGATTCAAGTAAAAGAAACTACTATACTTATCAAATGAGGTCTGCCAAAGGATTAAAAGTTGTCATCGAAGGCATAGAGCATTGCGGTCAGATCCGTTTTCAACATACGCAATCGTAACAAAGTGCCGCAGCCCTTATTAAGGTAGAACTTGAACCAGAGAAAATTAAATTGAAAAAAGGTGAATCTCATCCCATCTACGCATTAAAGTATCTGATGCACCGCAAAATTACTGTAGAAGAGCCTAGAAAGAAAACTGGTTCGGTTCAGTGCCATAACTGTCAGGAATATGGGCACACTAAAGCATAAAGCATAAAGCGGTCTGTGTGATATGTAGAGATATACATACACAGTGAAAAAATGCAGTAATTTCGGAGGTAACCATACGGCAAATTATAGAGGAGTGTACGCAAGCGAGTGGAGAAATCGTTCATCCTCAAATCGACATATAGCTACTCATCAAAATGAGAGAGGACAAAGACGAAAGACTTGAGGTTCCTTTCACGAGAACCACGAGCACGAGAGTTACTCTGATGTTGCCAAACGTGCTATACAACAAAGTGATACACCAAGTGGCACATTCAATACTGACCAGAAGAACCTAATGCAAACTCTTAACACATTTATGACATCTATGCAAGGTATGATGACTACGATGCAACAAATGATGAGAACGCAAGAGTTGCTCCTGCAAAAAATTTTTCCAAGTTATGAGTTTATTGTTGAAATTTTGCTTTTTGAACGCAAACGGTCTTACGAACCATAAATTGGAACTGGCTGACTTTCTGACAGTTCAACAAATAAATATAATGCTAATATCTGAAACCCACTTAACAACAAAAAAAAAGTTTAGAATTACAGGATTTTACGATTCAAAACTAATCCAAACGATAGAGCGCGTGGGGGAAGTGGAATACTTAGAAGAATTAAGCATTACGTAGTAGAATTAAGCATGTAGTCCTTGAAGACGTCAGCGAAGTCTACCTGCAAGCAACTAACATCAAACTATTAGAAGGAATTATCACCATATCGCGCCAACTACTGTCCACCAAGATTTTCAACTGATTCTGTAACCTTCCAACGCTTTTTTAGGTCACTCGGGAAGAAGTTCATTGTAGCCGGTGATTTCAATGCAAAGAATTCATTCTGGGGATCCCGTATTGTCTCACCGAAAGGTAGATAACTTTATGATGCCATAAGTACCTTGGGTATAGAGGTTATATCAACCGGGGAGCAAACCTATTGGCCGTCTGATATCAACAAACGGTGACATCGAAAATACCATGAATGACATGGTAAATATTTTAAAGGAAGCCGCATATTTTTCCACCACACAGGTAACACAAAAAGCTTCAATATTGTACCGTTCTAGTGATGTGGAAAAACTGTTTAAAGAAAAGCGACGTCTTAGAAGAGAATGGTAAAATCATCGGTCACCAAAATTGAAGAGTAAACTAGCGTGTTGCACCCGAATTGAAGCAGAAACACAAAAAATCAGTTGCAGACTATTTTGGAAGCTTGAGTCCTCATGGCACTTGGGCTAAAAGCGATGATGAAAAATACATTGTCTTCGCACATCACCTGAGTAATGTCTTCTGTCCAAATTCCCGCATATATCATATGAACCTCTTGATAGTGAGTAGTGGAAACAGTGAGCGCCTGAAAACTACAAGGAAGGAAGTAACTAGCACCATTAAAGACTTAAATCTTAAAAAAGCACCGGGAATGGGTCAGGAATCAGCAAACATGATAAAAGAATTACCCAATATAGCTGTATCTCAGTTAGTCACAATATTCAACGCTATTTATTATCCCAAAGCCAGGAAAGGATGTTACACAGGTTTGTTCCTATATACCTATTTGTCTACTGCAGACCTTATCTAAAATCTTGGAAAAAATAGTTCATCGGCAGGTCTTCCAGTATATAAATAAAAACAATGTGATTCCCCAATACCAGTTCGGCTTTCGTGAAAAGCATGGAGCGATAGAGCAAGTGCATCGCATAGTAAGAGTTATATGCTCAGCATTCGAACAAAAGAAATACTGCTCTGCTGCATTCCTTGATATTACGCAAGCCTTTGATAAGGTGTGGTTCAAAGGGCTCATATATAAACTTAAAGAAATTCTTCCAAAGAAATTTCACACACTATTTGAAACCTACATTAAAGGCAGAAAATTTATGGTAAGCCAAGGTGACTCTACATCCGCCAACTTTGATATCAAAGCAGGAGTCCTTCAAGGCAGTGTGCTTGGACTACTGCTGTATTTGCTTTTTACAGCTGACATGCCAACTGCCGATCACACGGCTATAATTACATTTGCCGATGGTACCGCCATACTGAGTACAAACAGCTCCAATCTTGAATCCTCGCAATGGCCACAGGGCCACTTACTGTCTATTGAACAGTGGCTTAACAACTGGAGAATAAAGGTCAACGAAGCTAAATGTACACACCTTACATTCACCTTAAGGAAGGACACGTGCCCCACTATTCATATCAATGGTCAAAACATTCCACAACGCTTTAACATAAAGTACCTGGGAAGCCACTTAGACAGACGATTAACCTGGACTCAACACATTCACTCAAAGTGTGCTCAGATCAAATTGAAACTCCATACCTTGAACTGGCTACTAAATAGGCATTCAAACCTTGCCTTAGAAAATAAGGTACTAATTTATACTAGTGTCATTCAGCCTATATGGGACTCAATTGCGGGGCACCGCGTGTCCATCGAGCAGGGAGAAACTCCAACGCCTCCAATCAAAAATTTTGAGACTGATCACCGGTGCTCCATGGTAACTGCGGAACATAAACATCCACCGTGACCTGAATATACCCACGATTGAAAATGAAATGGTGAAGACCTACAAAACCTATGCTCTTAAATTCGAAAATCACCCAAACTGCTTGGCGAAGAGCCTACGAAAGCTTCCCTCTACAAGACGCCTCAACAGGATATATACCTTAGACCTGATTTAATGACGTTATATTACATGCTGTGGAAACACCAAATATTCGATGCAGTGGCTGAGGATATTACCTAGATATATAAATGTAGTCTTTTAATGTTAGAAAAATTACTGTTAGTTCTTAACAAAGAAAGATTCGGAAAATAAATAGAAATAAGAAAAAAAATCACTTCTGGTCATTCAAATACCTCTTAAAGTACTTCACACACTGCAGAAACACCGAACGTTATTTCAGTGTTGCACAATAATTTCGCTCAGGCTTTGATTAGATATTGCTGAAGTAGGCTATTATCTTTCATGTCCGTCAATAACTTGGGACAGGCTTCCACCAATCCCGAAGCCACTTGCATCTGCGTCTAAAATAAAATTTTCGCCTGGAATTGGATACGCACGGATCGCAGTTGTACACAGAAGCTCTTTTTGCCAGTTGAATACCTTCTGCTCTTCAATTTGTCACTCAAAATAACGATTCCTCCTTCTTAATTCATCCAGCCACGCCTTAGAAGCGTCTGTAATATGTGCCAAAACCCAAAAACCTCCACATCTCATGCAAACTAGTTGAACTTGGTCAATCCCTTACTGAGGTCATTCTCTTATCTAGATTTGTGTGTACTACTAGGATAGAGAAAACCAAGCACTTCTATAAAAATCCACATGGAGCAGCGACGAAGGCCAACAACAACTCTCCTCAGAAGCGTAACATCAGCAATGCGCAGGCCCTTAAAGGCATCAGAGTGGCGGTTCTAGCGAAGGGATTTCCCCAGCAGATGGTTACCTTGGAAGATTTAACAGCTTTAGAAGAGGCTATCATATCGGAAATTGCTAAAGGTTGGTCATCACCACTGATATTCGAACGGGTTACACTTCAAACCAGGATTGTCGCTGATCGACTGCTCCGACGAGAATACATCGACATGGTTGCAACAAACAATTGCAAAACTACTATAGAATAGGGTACCAATCAAAACATGCATCGGATCAGAAGTGCTAAATATCCACAATATCACTGTGTTCCTTCCGAGAGGCTCAGGACAAGAAGACGGCCCTCATCCAAATCGTAGAACCAGAGTGTAAAGACCAAGCTCTAATTGAGCACCAACAGCCATGATGAGGGGACAGGAAAATTGATAGCCGCGGAAATAGACGATGATTCCATCGAAACTATGAAACCAATATCGACCTGCTCAATTTCCGCTTCGGCACGGTGTGCACTTCGCCAAGAAAGCCGCAGCACCCCCACCGAGAACAACGAGTTTCGAGCCACAAAAGAGTGATGAGCAGGCTATGGACATTTACCCTAGTCCCACAACAGATATTCCGTTTTCATAGGGGCTAACTAAGAACAAAGACATAACCCTGCTTAGCCTGGAAAGAGGAGGTGTGCTAACCTTGCCGGAGGAGGAAGATGTGCAAAAGGGATTGGGCAGTAACCCAATCCCTTATTCGTTTAGCAAAAATGGAATTCGGCTCTTTCAGCGTGGCACGTGGAATCCCCACGATGCCAAAGCAACCTCGGCTGTCATCGCACCGAAATTCACTCAAGACAACCTTTTGGCGGCGCTGACACAAGAGCCGTGGCACTATCCATAGCAAGTAAGACGACTAACAGAGAGAAATGCTAAAGTAATTTTGATCTAAGATCTGAGAAACCTCGTCCCTGCAGAATGGTTAACAACTCCACCAACTATATTTGTATTTCAGAATTTATGAGTCGAGATTTGGTTGCCATCGAGACATCCACCCATATCGATTGTAATAACAAATCTATTGTGCTGGCACAGACATATTTCCCAGGGGACTCCGATTACATTTCACCCTGTGAAATACAAAGACTTGTTATGAAAATGTTAAACTGTTTTTCTTTGTGACATCATCACATATCATATTGTGTATGATGGCGTTAAAAGTTTTAATTAAGATTGTAACGTGTTTATTCAGTGTTTCTAATTTTATTGTCCTATTTTGAACTCCACATTTATAAGATTGTTTAAATTTAGTTTCTAATTTCTCTAAAGTATCTAATAAGTGTTCCGATTGCATAATTATAAATATTTAAAATCATACAATTTTCTATGATTGCTGCTCTTGTTCTTGCCACGCTAGAATTTATGTTTTAAAACTTTTGGGATATTCTCTAATATTGTTGTCGGACGCGTGCTTCTGTTGTTATATTCTTTGTTCTTGTTGACTCCGGGCTACATTGTTGAATTCTCTTGTTATTGCTTTCCGAATTTGCTTTATCTCGTAGATGATGATGATTAAAGTTGATATAAGTGCTAAGACAATTTCGATATAGTTGCACTCATTGTCTTTTCCGTTATTTCCATTGTGAAAGTTCTCTACCTCGGGTTTGTTATTTTTCCCTTCGATCGTCTTCCCGACTTTAAAAGTTATCCGAAGATTGCACGATGGTTCGCGCAAAACTTTTTTGAGAGGTTCACTAAGCTACGACCACTGCCGCCATGTAATAAAAATGTTCATCTGTTTTTTTCTTGAATGTTCATAAAAGACTACCTTTATTTAATATTACCTTCTTACAATATTAATTTTACATAAATTCTTAAAGATAAGCGAATTTAGAGGTAAGGGAAAATATACCGTAAATTTAAGAGTTGTTATCAAATTAAATTTAGTAGGATTAATTAATATAATGTTTTAATTAATGATAAAACTAATTGTAAGTATTGAAAACTAGTCTAGGTATTATCTATAGAAATATGTGTAAAGACATTAAAATGTTTTATTAAAAAATTTCATATTTTGTTTGTTAATTTTTTGGTTCTTCCTTTTTATTTTTATAATTATTTTATTTTTATCATCAATTTCAATTACTCTAAATGTGCCCTTGTAAATTGATTCTAATTTGTGTGCTGTGCGATTTTGAATTAGTACTTTTGACCTATGGTAATGTTAGGATTGATCATATATTTTTCTTCTTTGAAATGTTTTTGATTTGACCTATGGTAATGTTAGGATTCTTAATATTTTTTATTCTTTGAATGTTTTTGATTTTGCGGTTTGTAGTCGCAATTTTACTTCTTTTGAATAATGATCGAAATTATATTTTGTATCTATTGTTTCATATGGTATTAGTGGGTTTGGAAAGGTTTGGAACGGTTGGGAAATTTAATTCGAATGGACAATACGAGGTGTGATCAAAAGATAACCGTTATTTGCATCTTTTCGTGAGTTACGTAAGTTCGATGGATCGCATTTTTTTTTTTGTTGGTACACATGTCTGTTATATATGTTGGCAATGCCAACCATTTTGGATTGTCAGTTTGTTTTTGACAGATAAAAAGGTTAGTCGTGTTTTGGTGTGCTCTTCGATTTTTGTACTATTCGAAAAAATGGATCAAAGAAACTGTATTCAGTTTTGTGTAAAAAATGAAATTAAATGCGCAAGGACATTTGAAATGTTGACTGTGGGCTTTGACGAGTCTACTATGAGCAGAACACAAGTTCAATTGTGGTATAACCGGTTTAAGGAAGGCCGAGAAGATGTCAATGACGATGCTCGTCCTGGTCCACCGAGCACGTCAACAACCGATGAAAACATTGACGCAGTGAAGAAAATGATTATGCATAATCGTTGAATCACTATCAGAGAGGTTGCTGATGATGTTGGCATATCGTTCGGCTCATGCCAAGCAATTTTTACGGATGTTTTAGGCATGAAACGTGCGGCAGCGAAGATTGTTCCAAAATTGCTCAATTTTGACCAAAAACAACGTCGCATGGACATCGCTCAGGAGCTGTTGAACATCGTCAACGACGATCCAGATTTCCTCAAAAAGATCATAACTGGTGACGAATCGTGGGTGTATGGCTATGACATTGAAACCAAAGCCCTATCATCCCAATGGAAACGTCCAGATGAGCCAATACCGAAAAAAGCACGTCAAGTTCGGTCGAACGTAAAGGTTTTGCTAACAGTTTTCTATGATTGCAATGGCGTGGTGCATCATGAATTCTTGCCACACGGTCGTACGGTCAAGAAGGAATACTACCTTGAAGTTATGCGCCGTTTGCGAGAAGCAATTCGTCAGAAACGCCCAGAATTGTGGAAAAGCCAATCATGGATTTTGCACCATGATAACGCACCAGCTCACACATCGATGCTTGTGCGTAGTTTTTTGGCCAAAAACAAAACCGTTATCATGACTCAACCACAGTATTCACCGGACTTGGCCCCCGCTGACTTTTTCCTCTTTCCAAAACTGGAGACACTGATTAAAGGAAAGCGTTTTGCTACGATTGAGGAGATAAAAGAAAAACCGAAACAGGAGCTGTTGGCGATATCAAAAAAGCGTTTCAGAAGTGTTTCGAGGATTGGAAAAAACGCTGTGTATTATATCTGCGGGGAATTACTTTGAAGGGGACAAGATAGTTGTTGATGAATAAATAAATACTTTATTTTTTGGTCACACAATAACGGTTCTTTTTTGATCACACCTCGTATACAGGTACAGTGGAGTGTGTTGTATTGAAAATCTGAAATACTTTATCCATTCATCACAATCGTTGCTGGATGTGCGATGTTATCTTGGAACTGTTCCTAATGTTTGATGAAGGTTAGGCGCTGATATTGCATTTTGTATGTTTAAAAGTATTAGAAGTTCTGAGAGGACTTGATTGTTGTATTCAGTGCCCATGTCACTAAGTATTTTATTCATGGGTCCATAAATTATTATAAAATGTTCTAATAATGCTTTTGCTATTGTTTTAGCAACTGGTATTTGGTTATATCGCATATTTTTTAAATCGCATATATATATATATATATATATATATATATATATATATATATATATATATATATATATATATAGATATATATATATATATATATATATATATATATATATCTATATATATATATATATATATATATATATATATAGATATATATATATATATATATATATATATATATATATATATATATCTATATATATATATATATATATATATATATATATATATATATAGATATAGATATATATATATATATATATATATATATAAATATATATATATATAGATATATATATATATATATATATATATATATATATATATATATATATATATATCTATATATATATATATTTATATATATATATATATATATATATATCTATATATATATATATATATATATATATATATATATATATATATATATATATTTGGTTAGATCGTATATTAAGGTATTAATTTCCTTTTTCTGATATAGGAAGGGGTCCTACAATATATATGATTACTGCTTGTCAAGGTTTCTGAGTTGTTGTGGTAATAATCATATCTGGTTTTATTGTGCTTTGAGGGTCGTTGTGTCGTCAATCACTCAAGGAGATCAACATGTACTTAGGTGCGTGCCGTAATTGAGTGTCTGGTGGAAGTTGGGTCTATCACCTCCACGCGGTGACGGCTGGTAACAATTGAGCATCAGATGTCTGGTGCGACTTGTTAATAGGACGCGCCAGGCAGCTGGTGCGCGATTGGCTAAGATAGATCAGGCAAACTCACTAGGGCGACAACCCCTGGGGTGTGATAATTCTTGCTGCAATGACTCAACTAGCTATGCCGATGGGGAGCATTAAGCTCCCTGGCAGGGCCACCCATATCGGAAAGATAGATTGAAGAGTAGCAAGTAAGAAGAGTCGTCCCCCCTAATCCACGGTGTTATGCGACTGCCGTGCCGATGGGATGATATGCAGCCAGGGGGTAATATTGTGCTGTATTTTAACGGAGCCTCTTGGACACCGGGTCGAATCCAAGAGTAGCTATGACCTTGCTATGGCTACCAGGCTCTGTCATAGTCGTCCATCCCAGTCCCGATGTAGTATTGTAGACTGCCGAACCTGCTAAGGCGGGTAGGCGGTCGTAAGAAAAAGATGGATCAACAAAAAAGAAAAATATAAATATAAAAAACTTGAATACGCGGGAATAGTCCGCGACAGAACTCGCGAACCAAATGGAGCATCAGCTCTGTGATGACGGTTCGCGGGGCAATGCTCTTACCAGCAGGAGCAGTACTGATTTTCCTCAGCGCATGAAACCAGGGGCTAAGCAGATTGGGCAACCAGTGAAGGCTGGTGCATTAGCACCAGCAACACCTAACAAAACATCAGCATTATCCACACAGACCAACGTAGCTGCTTCAACATCGGAGTCTTGTGCTCTTGCACTACCCCCGCAAAGAAGTAGGCCAGCGTCGGCTGATGTTTCAAGAACAGGAGACCCAATACAGAGGGCAGATGCAGCGCAACACCGGTGTAGCTCTGAGGCCCAAACGGGGTGAGAAGGCAACAGGATCTGCAGTTGTTGCAGGAAATAGGCCAGTATCGCAGGGTCATGAAACCCGACGCATCCCAAAGGCTCCACCTCATGGACAACCTGGAGCAATCGTCGACCCACTGAGGAGAGGACTTAGCGGGGCTGGCTGCAGGTGGTACCTTAGGTACCTAGAAAAAGGGCTTAAACCGAATGAAGCTGGGAAGAAGGCTGGGGAGCACAAAGTTAAGCCAGATGAAGCGGCGTCATCATACCAACAGACGGGCAAAAGAGGCAGTAGGTTCATAACACCACCACAACTGGCAGAAGGCAAGAAGCCAAAGTTCACCGACAAATCCGACAAAGGCACCGCAAGGGCATCGGAGAGAGCTGCGAGTAAGACCTATGCAGACGTGTCGAAATCGGTTAGGATGGCAGTGCTACCGAGGAGTACCCTGAGGTGAATCTCACACCCGCGGATCTAACTGTAAGTGGCGAAAGGTTGGGATCACAAATTAAAATTTGAGGGCATCCATTTCCGTCCGGGGCACGTACTCGTTGATTGCAAGGATGTGCAGACAGCAGACTGGCTTAGACAAGCTGCCCCTACGCTTACGGCGTGGAAGGGGGCACCATTAGTTGCATGCTCGGGAGATGAGGTACCCAGAGTACATGTAGTAGCTATCTTCCTCCCTAGAAGTTCCGCTCAAACGATCGAGCAGATCATGGCCTTGATTAGTGCTCAAAATTAGGGGATTAACACACCTTTATGGAGAGTGCTCAAAATCAAGGAAGAGGGCAATGGACAACTGATTACGTGTTGCATCGATGAGCAATCGCTTGAAGCCATCAAGAAATCAGGTAACACCATCAACTATAGGTTCGGCGAGGTTACAGTCCATGGCATTGCCAAGGACAAACAACAAGAGAGCAGCACAGTTCCCGCAGAACCCGTTCCAGAAACATCGGAGGCGATGGAGACGGAGTGTATACAACCGGAAGTAAGCGACACGGAGGGCATCAGCCAAGACCTTCCCGGCACAGTAGATCCTTTTGAGGATGAAGACAATCTGCTGCTAAGTGGCAGCAGCTTGGGCAACAGCCTATAACTTCTCCTTAGATGAGTGACGGATCAGGTATCAAATGCGCCCAGGTTAATGTCCATCACGCAAAATCTGCTTCGGCAGTAATTGCAAGGACATTTACTAAATTTAACCTGGGCATGGTATTGATCCAAGAACCCTGGCACTATAAAGGTGCAATCAGAGGGCTGAGCTGCGATAGCGGAAAGGTAATATGGGATAATAGGCACATTGCACCCAGACCCTGCATCTTGATTAGTAAAAATATTAATTATATTTGTCTTACAGAATTCATGACGAGGGACTTAGTTCGAATCCAGGCTCTCATTAACATCGAGGGTAGGAAACGAGTCATTGTAGTGGCATCAGCATATTTTCCGGGAGAAGAAATCTCACCGCCGCCCGCAGAGGTGCGGCAATTGGTGAATTTTTGTGACAGAAACAGTCTGCCACTTTTACTGGGATGCGATGCCAATGCACACAACACGGTATGGGGCAGCACTGACGTCAACAGTCGGGGTGAGTACCTTTTAGAATACTTAGTAGCATCTAACCTAGAAATCTTTAATGAGGGTAACAAACCCACAATTGTAACCAGGGTTAGACAGGAGGTCTTAGACCTAACTTTGGTTAGTCCGAGCATTGCTAGGATTATAAGAAAATGGAGGGTTTCTAACGAGGAATCATTATCTGATCACAAGATAAGTAAATTCTCTTAAGGAGGCATAGACATTCAAGTACCATTCTATAGAAATCCCAAGAAAATTGACTGGGAGAAATATAAAGAAATACCTAATTGTAATTTGCAAGGCATTGCATCGAGCAAACTCATACGTAATCACTATGAGCTCGAAGACAGTGCGACCTTCTTGAATGGGGCGATACTGGATGCCTTCCATAGCAGCTGTCACGTAAAACCTAGGGGCAATGAAAAAGACACAGTTTGGTGGAATAGCTATCTTTCTGCACTTAGAACTAAAGCCCGCTACCTAAGTAATAGGGTAAAGCGGAACGGGTAATGGCAGGAGTATAGGGCTAAACTGACAGAATATAATAAAGAAATAAGAAAAGCTAAATGCACTAGCTTTAGAAGTTTCTGCGAAAACATATCCTCTTTACCAGCGGCAGCGAGGCTATATAAAACTTTGGCTAAGGCTGGACCGGACGTAACAATGTCCGTAAAGAAGGGAGATGGCAGCTATACCACCAACGACCGTGAAAGTGCAGAGCTACTACTAATGACACACTTCCCAGAATGTGTGGCAGTAATGAGCAATGGATCGAGGTATAGGCCAAGCAATCCCAATCCCAACTCGGATATCAGAAGAGTTTCGGCAGATATTGTATCTGCGGCAAGAATAGATTGGGCCTTAATTGATTTTCCTCAGCGCATGAAACCAGGGGCTAAGCAGATTGGCCAACCAGTGAAGGCTGGTGCATTAGCACCAGCAACACCTAACAAAACATCAGCATTATCCACACAGACCAACGTAGCTGCTTCAACATCGGAGTCTTGTGCTCTTGCACTACCCCCGCAAAGAAGTAGGCCAGCGTCGGCTGATGTTTCAAGAACAGGAGACCCAATACAGAGGGCAGATGCAGCGCAACACCGGTGTAGCTCTGAGGCCCAAACGGGGTGAGAAGGCAACAGGATCTGCAGTTGTTGCAGGAAATAGGCCAGTATCGCAGGGTCATGAAACCCGACGCATCCCAAAGGCTCCACCTCATGGACAACCTGGAGCAATCGTCGACCCACTGAGGAGAGGACTTAGCGGGGCTGGCTGCAGGTGGTACCTTAGGTACCTAGAAAAAGGGCTTAAACCGAATGAAGCTGGGAAGAAGGCTGGGGAGCACAAAGTTAAGCCAGATGAAGCGGCGTCATCATACCAACAGACGGGCAAAAGAGGCAGTAGGTTCATAACACCACCACAACTGGCAGAAGGCAAGAAGCCAAAGTTCACCGACAAATCCGACAAAGGCACCGCAAGGGCATCGGAGAGAGCTGCGAGTAAGACCTATGCAGACGTGTCGAAATCGGTTAGGATGGCAGTGCTACCGAAGGAGTACCCTGAGGTGAATCTCACACCCGCGGATCTAACTGTAAGTGGCGAAAGGTTGGGATCACAAATTAAAATTTGAGGGCATCCATTTCCGTCCGGGGCACGTACTCGTTGATTGCAAGGATGTGCAGACAGCAGACTGGCTTAGACAAGCTGCCCCTACGCTTACGGCGTGGAAGGGGGCACCATTAGTTGCATGCTCGGGAGATGAGGTACCCAGAGTACATGTAGTAGCTATCTTCCTCCCTAGAAGTTCCGCTCAAACGATCGAGCAGATCATGGCCTTGATTAGTGCTCAAAATTAGGGGATTAACACACCTTTATGGAGAGTGCTCAAAATCAAGGAAGAGGGCAATGGACAACTGATTACGTGTTGCATCGATGAGCAATCGCTTGAAGCCATCAAGAAATCAGGTAACACCATCAACTATAGGTTCGGCGAGGTTACAGTCCATGGCATTGCCAAGGCCAAACAACAAGAGAGCAGCACAGCTCCCGCAGAACCCGTTCCAGAAACATCGGAGGCGATGGAGACGGAGTGTATACAACCGGAAGTAAGCGACACGGAGGGCATCAGCCAAGACCTTCCCGGCACAGTAGATCCTTTTGAGGATGAAGACAATCTGCTGCTAAGTGGCAGCAGCTTGGGCAACAGCCTATAACTTCTCCTTAGATGAGTGACGGATCAGGTATCAAATGCGCCCAGGTTAATGTCCATCACGCAAAATCTGCTTCGGCAGTAATTGCAAGGACATTTACTAAATTTAACCTGGGCATGGTATTGATCCAAGAACCCTGGCACTATAAAGGTGCAATCAGAGGGCTGAGCTGCGATAGCGGAAAGGTAATATGGGATAATAGGCACATTGCACCCAGAGCCTGCATCTTGATTAGTAAAAATATTAATTATATTTGTCTTACAGAATTTATGACGAGGGACTTAGTTCGAATCCAGGCTCTCATTAACATCGAGGGTAGGAAACGAGTCATTGTAGTGGCATCAGCATATTTTCCGGGAGAAGAAATCTCACCGCCGCCCGCAGAGGTGCGGCAATTGGTGAATTTTTGTGACAGAAACAGTCTGCCACTTTTACTGGGATGCGATGCCAATGCACACAACACGGTATGGGGCAGCACTGACGTCAACAGTCGGGGTGAGTACCTTTTAGAATACTTAGTAGCATCTAACCTAGAAATCTTTAATGAGGGTAACAAACCCACAATTGTTACCAGGGTTAGACAGGAGGTCTTAGACCTAACTTTGGTTAGTCCGAGCATTGCTAGGATTATAAGAAAATGGAGGGTTTCTAACGAGGAATCATTATCTGATCACAAGATAAGTAAATTCTCTTAAGGAGGCATAGACATTCAAGTACCATTCTATAGAAATCCCAAGAAAATTGACTGGGAGAAATATAAAGAAATACCTAATTGTAATTTGCAAGGCATTGCATCGAGCAAACTCATACGTAATCACTATGAGCTCGAAGACAGTGCGACCTTCTTGAATGGGGCGATACTGGATGCCTTCCATAGCAGCTGTCACGTAAAACCTAGGGGCAATGAAAAAGACGCAGTTTGGTGGAATAGCTATCTTTCTGCACTTAGAACTAAAGCCCGCTACCTAAGTAATAGGGTAAAGCGGAACGGGTAATGGCAGGAGTATAGGGCTAAACTGACAGAATATAATAAAGAAATAAGAAAAGCTAAATGCACTAGCTTTAGAAGTTTCTGCGAAAACATATCCTCTTTACCAGCGGCAGCGAGGCTATATAAAACTTTGGCTAAGGCTGGACCGGACGTAACAATGTCCGTAAAGAAGGGAGATGGCAGCTATACCACCAACGACCGTGAAAGTGCAGAGCTACTACTAATGACACACTTCCCAGAATGTGTGGCAGTAATGAGCAATGGATCGAGGTATAGGCCAAGCAATCCCAATCCCAACTCGGATATCAGAAGAGTTTCGGCAGATATTGTATCTGCGGCAAGAATAGATTGGGCCTTAATTGATTTTCCTCAGCGCATGAAACCAGGGGCTAAGCAGATTGGCCAACCAGTGAAGGCTGGTGCATTAGCACCAGCAACACCTAACAAAACATCAGCATTATCCACACAGACCAACGTAGCTGCTTCAACATCGGAGTCTTGTGCTCTTGCCCTACCCCCGCAAAGAAGTAGGCCAGCGTCGGCTGATGTTTCAAGAACAGGAGACCCAATACAGAGGGCAGATGCAGCGCAACACCGGTGTAGCTCTGAGGCCCAAACGGGGTGAGAAGGCAACAGGATCTGCAGTTGTTGCAGGAAATAGGCCAGTATCGCAGGGTCATGAAACCCGACGCATCCCAAAGGCTCCACCTCATGGACAACCTGGAGCAATCGTCGACCCACTGAGGAGAGGACTTAGCGGGGCTGGCTGCAGGTGGTACCTTAGGTACCTAGAAAAAGGGCTTAAACCGAATGAAGCTGGGAAGAAGGCTGGGGAGCACAAAGTTAAGCCAGATGAAGCGGCGTCATCATACCAACAGACGGGCAAAAGAGGCAGTAGGTTCATAACACCACCACAACTGGCAGAAGGCAAGAAGCCAAAGTTCACCGACAAATCCGACAAAGGCACCGCAAGGGCATCGGAGAGAGCTGCGAGTAAGACCTATGCAGACGTGTCGAAATCGGTTAGGATGGCAGTGCTACCGAAGGAGTACCCTGAGGTGAATCTCACACCCGCGGATCTAACTGTAAGTGGCGAAAGGTTGGGATCACAAATTAAAATTTGAGGGCATCCATTTCCGTCCGGGGCACGTACTCGTTGATTGCAAGGATGTGCAGACAGCAGACTGGCTTAGACAAGCTGCCCCTACGCTTACGGCGTGGAAGGGGGCACCATTAGTTGCATGCTCGGGAGATGAGGTACCCAGAGTACATGTAGTAGCTATCTTCCTCCCTAGAAGTTCCGCTCAAACGATCGAGCAGATCATGGCCTTGATTAGTGCTCAAAATTAGGGGATTAACACACCTTTATGGAGAGTGCTCAAAATCAAGGAAGAGGGCAATGGACAACTGATTACGTGTTGCATCGATGAGCAATCGCTTGAAGCCATCAAGAAATCAGGTAACACCATCAACTATAGGTTCGGCGAGGTTACAGTCCATGGCATTGCCAAGGCCAAACAACAAGAGAGCAGCACAGCTCCCGCAGAACCCGTTCCAGAAACATCGGAGGCGATGGAGACGGAGTGTATACAACCGGAAGTAAGCGACACGGAGGGCATCAGCCAAGACCTTCCCGGCACAGTAGATCCTTTTGAGGATGAAGACAATCTGCTGCTAAGTGGCAGCAGCTTGGGCAACAGCCTATAACTTCTCCTTAGATGAGTGACGGATCAGGTATCAAATGCGCCCAGGTTAATGTCCATCACGCAAAATCTGCTTCGGCAGTAATTGCAAGGACATTTACTAAATTTAACCTGGGCATGGTATTGATCCAAGAACCCTGGCACTATAAAGGTGCAATCAGAGGGCTGAGCTGCGATAGCGGAAAGGTAATATGGGATAATAGGCACATTGCACCCAGAGCCTGCATCTTGATTAGTAAAAATATTAATTATATTTGTCTTACAGAATTTATGACGAGGGACTTAGTTCGAATCCAGGCTCTCATTAACATCGAGGGTAGGAAACGAGTCATTGTAGTGGCATCAGCATATTTTCCGGGAGAAGAAATCTCACCGCCGCCCGCAGAGGTGCGGCAATTGGTGAATTTTTGTGACAGAAACAGTCTGCCACTTTTACTGGGATGCGATGCCAATGCACACAACACGGTATGGGGCAGCACTGACGTCAACAGTCGGGGTGAGTACCTTTTAGAATACTTAGTAGCATCTAACCTAGAAATCTTTAATGAGGGTAACAAACCCACAATTGTTACCAGGGTTAGACAGGAGGTCTTAGACCTAACTTTGGTTAGTCCGAGCATTGCTAGGATTATAAGAAAATGGAGGGTTTCTAACGAGGAATCATTATCTGATCACAAGATAAGTAAATTCTCTTAAGGAGGCATAGACATTCAAGTACCATTCTATAGAAATCCCAAGAAAATTGACTGGGAGAAATATAAAGAAATACCTAATTGTAATTTGCAAGGCATTGCATCGAGCAAACTCATACGTAATCACTATGAGCTCGAAGACAGTGCGACCTTCTTGAATGGGGCGATACTGGATGCCTTCCATAGCAGCTGTCACGTAAAACCTAGGGGCAATGAAAAAGACGCAGTTTGGTGGAATAGCTATCTTTCTGCACTTAGAACTAAAGCCCGCTACCTAAGTAATAGGGTAAAGCGGAACGGGTAATGGCAGGAGTATAGGGCTAAACTGACAGAATATAATAAAGAAATAAGAAAAGCTAAATGCACTAGCTTTAGAAGTTTCTGCGAAAACATATCCTCTTTACCAGCGGCAGCGAGGCTATATAAAACTTTGGCTAAGGCTGGACCGGACGTAACAATGTCCGTAAAGAAGGGAGATGGCAGCTATACCACCAACGACCGTGAAAGTGCAGAGCTACTACTAATGACACACTTCCCAGAATGTGTGGCAGTAATGAGCAATGGATCGAGGTATAGGCCAAGCAATCCCAATCCCAACTCGGATATCAGAAGAGTTTCGGCAGATATTGTATCTGCGGCAAGAATAGATTGGGCCTTAATTGATTTTCCTCAGCGCATGAAACCAGGGGCTAAGCAGATTGGCCAACCAGTGAAGGCTGGTGCATTAGCACCAGCAACACCTAACAAAACATCAGCATTATCCACACAGACCAACGTAGCTGCTTCAACATCGGAGTCTTGTGCTCTTGCACTACCCCCGCAAAGAAGTAGGCCAGCGTCGGCTGATGTTTCAAGAACAGGAGACCCAATACAGAGGGCAGATGCAGCGCAACACCGGTGTAGCTCTGAGGCCCAAACGGGGTGAGAAGGCAACAGGATCTGCAGTTGTTGCAGGAAATAGGCCAGTATCGCAGGGTCATGAAACCCGACGCATCCCAAAGGCTCCACCTCATGGACAACCTGGAGCAATCGTCGACCCACTGAGGAGAGGACTTAGCGGGGCTGGCTGCAGGTGGTACCTTAGGTACCTAGAAAAAGGGCTTAAACCGAATGAAGCTGGGAAGAAGGCTGGGGAGCACAAAGTTAAGCCAGATGAAGCGGCGTCATCATACCAACAGACGGGCAAAAGAGGCAGTAGGTTCATAACACCACCACAACTGGCAGAAGGCAAGAAGCCAAAGTTCACCGACAAATCCGACAAAGGCACCGCAAGGGCATCGGAGAGAGCTGCGAGTAAGACCTATGCAGACGTGTCGAAATCGGTTAGGATGGCAGTGCTACCGAAGGAGTACCCTGAGGTGAATCTCACACCCGCGGATCTAACTGTAAGTGGCGAAAGGTTGGGATCACAAATTAAAATTTGAGGGCATCCATTTCCGTCCGGGGCACGTACTCGTTGATTGCAAGGATGTGCAGACAGCAGACTGGCTTAGACAAGCTGCCCCTACGCTTACGGCGTGGAAGGGGGCACCATTAGTTGCATGCTCGGGAGATGAGGTACCCAGAGTACATGTAGTAGCTATCTTCCTCCCTAGAAGTTCCGCTCAAACGATCGAGCAGATCATGGCCTTGATTAGTGCTCAAAATTAGGGGATTAACACACCTTTATGGAGAGTGCTCAAAATCAAGGAAGAGGGCAATGGACAACTGATTACGTGTTGCATCGATGAGCAATCGCTTGAAGCCATCAAGAAATCAGGTAACACCATCAACTATAGGTTCGGCGAGGTTACAGTCCATGGCATTGCCAAGGCCAAACAACAAGAGAGCAGCACAGCTCCCGCAGAACCCGTTCCAGAAACATCGGAGGCGATGGAGACGGAGTGTATACAACCGGAAGTAAGCGACACGGAGGGCATCAGCCAAGACCTTCCCGGCACAGTAGATCCTTTTGAGGATGAAGACAATCTGCTGCTAAGTGGCAGCAGCTTGGGCAACAGCCTATAACTTCTCCTTAGATGAGTGACGGATCAGGTATCAAATGCGCCCAGGTTAATGTCCATCACGCAAAATCTGCTTCGGCAGTAATTGCAAGGACATTTACTAAATTTAACCTGGGCATGGTATTGATCCAAGAACCCTGGCACTATAAAGGTGCAATCAGAGGGCTGAGCTGCGATAGCGGAAAGGTAATATGGGATAATAGGCACATTGCACCCAGAGCCTGCATCTTGATTAGTAAAAATATTAATTATATTTGTCTTACAGAATTTATGACGAGGGACTTAGTTCGAATCCAGGCTCTCATTAACATCGAGGGTAGGAAACGAGTCATTGTAGTGGCATCAGCATATTTTCCGGGAGAAGAAATCTCACCGCCGCCCGCAGAGGTGCGGCAATTGGTGAATTTTTGTGACAGAAACAGTCTGCCACTTTTACTGGGATGCGATGCCAATGCACACAACACGGTATGGGGCAGCACTGACGTCAACAGTCGGGGTGAGTACCTTTTAGAATACTTAGTAGCATCTAACCTAGAAATCTTTAATGAGGGTAACAAACCCACAATTGTTACCAGGGTTAGACAGGAGGTCTTAGACCTAACTTTGGTTAGTCCGAGCATTGCTAGGATTATAAGAAAATGGAGGGTTTCTAACGAGGAATCATTATCTGATCACAAGATAAGTAAATTCTCTTAAGGAGGCATAGACATTCAAGTACCATTCTATAGAAATCCCAAGAAAATTGACTGGGAGAAATATAAAGAAATACCTAATTGTAATTTGCAAGGCATTGCATCGAGCAAACTCATACGTAATCACTATGAGCTCGAAGACAGTGCGACCTTCTTGAATGGGGCGATACTGGATGCCTTCCATAGCAGCTGTCACGTAAAACCTAGGGGCAATGAAAAAGACGCAGTTTGGTGGAATAGCTATCTTTCTGCACTTAGAACTAAAGCCCGCTACCTAAGTAATAGGGTAAAGCGGAACGGGTAATGGCAGGAGTATAGGGCTAAACTGACAGAATATAATAAAGAAATAAGAAAAGCTAAATGCACTAGCTTTAGAAGTTTCTGCGAAAACATATCCTCTTTACCAGCGGCAGCGAGGCTATATAAAACTTTGGCTAAGGCTGGACCGGACGTAACAATGTCCGTAAAGAAGGGAGATGGCAGCTATACCACCAACGACCGTGAAAGTGCAGAGCTACTACTAATGACACACTTCCCAGAATGTGTGGCAGTAATGAGCAATGGATCGAGGTATAGGCCAAGCAATCCCAATCCCAACTCGGATATCAGAAGAGTTTCGGCAGATATTGTATCTGCGGCAAGAATAGATTGGGCCTTAAGTACCTTTCACCCATTCAAGTCTCCAGGTACGGATGGTATTTTCCCGGCTCTGTTACAAAAGGGCATAAAGGAATCACTACCGTTTTTGATAAATATCTACCGAAATAGTTAAGCTCTTGGGTACATACCGACAGCGATAGCTAGAGGCAAATTTGAAGAAACCCTCTGCGATATTATTCAAAGAGGTTTAAGTATTGTTGGACAATGGTGCAGGTCAGTAGAATTGAAAATAAATCCTACCAAAACCACAATCGTTCCATTTACCAGGAAAAGGAAGCCGAGATGGAAAGACATTCAACTGCTGCCATTATACCCAAAGCCGAAACGAAGTATCTAGGGGTAACTCTAGACAGCAAATTAACATGGAAAGCTCATGTTGAAATGATTTCATTAAAGGCCAAGCATGCTCTAATGATGTGCAGAAGACTGGCGGGCAAAACATGGGGCTGCAAACCCAGTATCTTATACTGGATGTACACCATGATGGTTCGTCCAATAGTGACATACGGAGCAATCGCATGGCATAATAGAACTGAACTTCAGACAACGCAAATGGAGTTGGCAAAAATTCAAAGACTAGCGTGCATAGGTATAACCGGGGCAATGAGAACCTGTCCTACAGCAGCGCTAGAGGTAATCTTGGACTTAACCCCGTTACACTTGGTTGTACGGAAAGTGGCAATAGGTACTTTAATTAGGATGTCGGGAGATAAGACAAGATCCGGGGTATACAAAGGGCTATGTAACCTGAGAAACCCGCTCAATAACTCTCTTCTAGATTATCCACAGGACAAGACTAGTAAGAAATTTGATTTTGAGAAACACTTTGTGGTGAAACTAAGTTACAAGAAGGAATGGAGCAATTTAAACGCTGCGTACTCCTTTAAGGAACATACGATCATGTGGTATACGGATGGGTCAAAAACCGATAGTGGTACTGGAGCGGGGGTATTTGGACATAGAACTAAGTTCTCCGAGCAAATGGGTAAATATCCAAGTATTTTCCAAGCAGAGATTCTCGCCATCGAAAGATGCGCGCAGTTTAATCTAAACAGAGGCTATAGAAGACGGGAAATGGCCATACTTTCTGACAAGCAAGCGGCCGTTCGAGCATTAAGCTCGTATGAAGTGGACTCTAAGCTAGTATGGGACTGTCTACAGAAATTAAATCAATTGGGAAAGTAAAACAAAGTTAGTGTATGCTGGGACCCTGGCCACATGGGTATCCGGGGCAATAAACAAGCGGACGAACTTGCCAGAAAAGGGGCCTCCATGGCGATTATAGGCCCAAAACCTTACTGTTGCATAGGCAGAGGAGTATGGCAAGAAGTACTTAGGGAACAAGAAAGGCAAAAAAGGCCGGAACTTTTTGCATGTCATATTGGGCTAAGACAATCAAAACTACTTTTGGGCAACTACAACTGCAAAAGATTCAAATTTTGCATTGACTTGCCCAAAAACAGCTTAAGAATACTGACCGGGCTTTTGACTGGTCACTGTAACTTCAAGGGACACCTAAGCAACTTAGGAATCGTTTCAAGTTCATTGTGCAGATTCTGCGAGGAGGAAACCGAGTCGCGAGAGCACATATTAGGCAGCTGTGGAGCACTGATGCACAGCAGATACAAAAGCCTGGGATCATATTTGATACCAGGTAATGAAATACCAAAGCTAGATCCAGCTGATATCCTAGTATTTCTAAGGATAACAAAGATGGATGAGTTTCTATAGGGTTATCCTATATTAGCAGAGGGTTGTACAATAGATCTTTTAGGTCGCAGCACATGACATACCTCCCTTTACATTACATTACATGTGCTTTGTTGTTTTATTGGTTTGACATTGATTACATTTTTTTACGAATTCACATCCTTAGTGATGTTTTTCCAATAATAAAATTGTCGAATAATCTTTTTAAGTGGTCTTATTGTTCCAGGATGTCCTCCAACAAGGGTGTTGTCGTGAAATTTTTTTAAATAAAAATGTTAATTCATCTTCCTCTATTATTATGCATATTGTTACGAAGTTGCCCTCTTGACAATTTATTCTGTTACGAAATTGCACTCTGGACAATTTACTCTAATTCTCTGTACTCGGATTCGTACCACTAGATTGTGTAGTAATCAAACAATCGTTGGTTAAATTAAAATAATTAGCTTTATTTAATTATTGCTAATTACACACTTAATATATATTAGGCTTAAATTGAAACAATTTATTAATCACTTTATTTAAAAATTATTCTAATCAGTTTCCAAAATTACCAGTATTGCTGCTTCGATCCAAAAAGCACGATGTAAACACTGTTACGATCGCTGCTCCACTGTCCTCGACTTAGAATATTGTGGTGGAGTTTATAGCTTCCGAATGGTTGAGGTAGAAACTTATATAATAGTGTAGAAGTTTCTGGATAATTCTAGAATCTAGAACACCACTATTTTTCCACGACATAGGGTGGTGCACACAACGTCAAACTCCTGATGGTATCCTGAAAGTATGCAATCACGTTTCAGTGTGAAATCACGTTTCACTGCCCTCCGCTTAATATTGTTCGTCCCGATCAAGAATACTACTGCAGCATTTATTAAGAGATAGCCTCACGAAATAAACGACTTTCATTTTGCTCCTGACATTTCTCGCCAACTGGATGCAGTATACTACATCGTTGATACGCTTTATCACTTTATAAGGACCTTCACAGTGTGTTTGCAGCTTTGGCGATAATCCCTTTTTCCTTTGCGGATTATGAAGCATAGCTAGCTGACCTTCCTGAAATCCCTTGTAGTTTGCTCGTACATCGTATCTGGCTTTCATTTTATCACTCCTCAGTTGTGTACGATTTCTGCAGTTTCCATGAAATTCATTTAACTGTTCTTGTTTTTCAGATATACAACTGCAGCATGGAAGTACTGTAGACGACACTGTAGTCCATTCTTTCGCCAGATCGTCGGATACCTTTTTATTAGCTCGTATCTTGCGTTTCGTGTCTCTCGGTTGCCTCTCCCAGTTTACAATTGCTGTGATTGCCTGGCAATTTCCAATTACTTTCCCTTTCGCTATGGTTTTAGTGGTATTTGAAATATTCACTACTCCTTCTGATATGATTCGGCTCTTGTGCTTCCCAACATCTCCGCCAATTTTGGCCCGTATAACAGCCTCTGACTTGGGTGGGGTCTTTCTCTGCTGCGATACAATGGCTTGTTTAACACCTCCATACTTATCCTCACCAATGAATAACGGTATTTCGGTGTTCGCATATGTCAGCAGTCGACTTTTGAAATCTAGCGTGAATCCATTCCGTATCATAAAATTCACACCTAAGATTACTTCATTAACAATATCCGCAACTACAAACTCGTGCGTCACTGTTGTGGTGCCGATAGTGTTTTTCCGTGTAACTTTTCCAAGTACCGGTGCATTATCTCCAGTTGTTGTACGCAAACGGCTCGATTCCCCGAACGAGATCCCTTCTGATCATGGAATGTGATGCCCCCGTATCCAATTTTAATAGAATTTTTCTTCCGCTTATTGCACTGTTGACAGTTAGGCTGTTATTTTTCCGTGCCATCTGAGAATCGAATGTTCTTGGGCCATCTGTTGTGGGAGTCCGTTCATTTCCCGGCTTGACAATCTTTTCCGATTCCCTACTTCGAACTTTGTCTTCTTTTAGAAATGTTGCTGGTGTTGCATACCGTTTTCGTCTCGACTGACAATCACGAGCCATGTGCCCCAAATCACCGCATGTGAAGCATTTGCCCGCGAAACTTTGTCCGGTCTCGACTTTTATCTGACGGGCTGTGCATTCTGACCGACACGCCAATAAAATAAATCTGATGAAAGCGCTCGCTACTGCCTCCATATATGTAGCTTTCGGATTCGTTATCGCAGAATGCTTTATCTCCGCGTCGCGAATGCCATATACGAAGGTGTCCTTCATGCACCTCTCAGTAATCTCTCCTGGGTAGGCAAGCTGAGCCAACCGTTCCATTTCCGCCGAAAACTGTTGAAGAGACTCACCACTCTTCTGTACACGTGCTCGTAGCTCTACTAGGTACATCTGCTTGCGATGTTCACTACCATACTTGCGTTGAACGGCATTCATCAAGCTTTCATAGCAGTCTCGCTCACTTTCTGAGATAGTTTGAAGGACATCAGTAGCAGCACCTTTCAACGAAACGGTTAATGTAGCCACTTTTTCGCGAGCACTACAACCATTTGTGCTAACGGTAGTCTCGAACTGCATTCTGATGACGCTAAATGTCGTGGATCCATCATAGGTCGGAGGATTCAGTTTTATTGAGGATAAAGCTGGTACAGGCAATGCAAATTATACTAAATTCATTCTACTGTTGCTCGTTCTCAATGAATTTCTGTTCTACAGATTTTTCGAACGATTCCGGCCGTGTCTCAATTTCACAAACCTTCCTGTCTACCATCTCGGACATTTCTTTCATCTGCTGTGAGTTCTGTTCTGCTAGTTGAATAAGTCGTGTTTCACTCTGGTGTAAGCGCTGCTGCATCTTGTCGTCGCTTTGCTGTAAGCGTTCTTTGACGTCTTGTTTAACGGATGCAACACTCTTTTCGACGGATTGTATTGTCCCGAGGAGTGCGCTCGTGTCGAAGTTACAAGTATTAGCTCCTTGAGTTCCTTCTTCCTCTCGAGATGTCGTTGGCTCTTCACATTGGAATTCATGCTCATCGATGTCTATACCCTGCTCCTCTAAAGCGCTTCTTAATGGCACCTGCAGCTCCGCTTTAAGCCCTTTTCTTTCCAATTTAAACGCTCAAGCTCCTTTTTTAGCGGCTCCAATCTCAGCTTTTCAAATTTAACCATTGTTTATTACAGATACACAATCCCACTTCTGACACTAATTGTTACGAAATTGCCCTCTTGACAATTTATTCTGTTACGAAATTGCACTCTTGACAATTTTCTCTAACTCTCTGTACTTGGATTCGTACCACTGGATCGTGTAGTAATTAAACAATCGCTGGTTAAATTGAAATAACTAACTTTATTTAATAATTGCAATTTACACCCTTAACCCTCCGACGGTTGAGTCATCCGTTGCCCTTATACGAAGTACAAGGTCCACAGGGACCTATTTCTATTTGTATGGAATTTTATATGACAACGCATTTTTTTACATTTTTTTTGTTTTGATTTATCCATTGTATCATTGTATCAACGCCCGATTTGTTGGCGTTGTAATCCAAAATAGCAAACGGCTTCTTCTTTTCAGTTTGCATGTCCACACCGCAAGTATAATGTTGTGTCGACAGCAAAATTACCGCTTTGTTCTTCTTGGGCACATATGAACATAGTGCTACGTCGCCTTCGTTGAAGACCAAACTATTGGTCCGATCGCTTTGATATTTTTTTAAACGATTCTAGATAAAATTTCCTTGGAATACATGTGGGGGTCGGGTATACTTCCCATGGACCATCAAGAAGTAATTTCAGTTTGAAAATGAAAAAGGTCCCCAGGGACCTTCTCACCCGCCGCAGGCTTAATATTAGGCTTAAAGTTTACTTTGTTGCAATTTGCACTTTATTTCACAAACCATTAGTCACTTTATTTAATAAGTAATTTCATCACTTTATTTAATAATGAATTTCATCACTTTGCAAAATTACAAATACTGCTAATACTGCTGCTTAGATTAAAAATGCCTGATGTATACACTTTTACGATCTCTGATCTACTGTGTTCCACTTTGAACAGTCTTGTCGCTTTTATAGTTTTCGAATGGTTGGTGTAGAAACTTCCACGCTATTCTCGTATATTCTAGAAGCTTCTATCCTCTTCGACAGAAGTCGAGAATATTCTTTTTGATATTACCGACAGATGGTTCTTGAATAAGCTTTTATTCGAATAGTTCGCATCTTGACTCACAGGGGGCACTCATTCTCCAGATGGGATCCTAAAAATATGCTATCCCGTTTCACTGATATGCAATCACGTTTCAATATGTATCCCAACTCCTAAATGAAATAAATGGTGGTTGACTTTTAATTCCTTTTAACATTTCCAATTTATATTCATCAGCAAGTTGAACATGTTGTATTTTCCATGTAATACTTGTTATTGTTAATTTAAGTTTTTCATTTACAGTGATAGATGTAAAGACATTGCTGTCATTCATAGAACGTAACAAAATCAGTTCATGTTTAGAATTCATTATTATTTTATTAAAATCTTCGGCAAATCCAAACAGTAATTTTAATGGCACACAAAAATTTAAATAACCGCTAATAAGTGTAAGATTCTCAGAGGCTGGCGCCCATCCTGCATTTCTTAGTGCACTACTTTCATCTTTATTCAAAGATACAAAGTGTTTTAATTCTGTAGTAATACCCAAATGTCGTGTTCGATCAACTTCTATACCATTAATTTCATATCGAATTTCATCAAATAGATATGCCATACAATTATTAAAAAGTTTTACAGTATTAGAGATTGTATTATCTGCTGTTTTCGTTACAAATCCCTCAATGTATAAAAAGCTTTCGCTTGGTAAAACATATAAATCTTGATTTTGAATTGCTATACGAATTTCATCATTATTTTGAAATGATTGTAAATATGATGTATAACTATGATATTCTTCTTTAATAGTTGAATTATCAAACAATGGTTTCTGTAGTACATTGATTATATTCTAATTTTTTTTTTTTTTTACTAAACTTTTAATTGAAATCCTAAATTTTGCAGAAACTTCCGATTAGCTTCAGTGAGATTATTAGTTTTTTCTTGTTGTTTATATTTGGATTTCGCTTGAAATTGATTTTTACAAAATTATATATCTTTTTCTTCTTCTTTACCGTTGTCTTCTGTTGCTGCTAGTGAAATGAATGATACATCATTGTGTAACTGATTTTTATTGAAGATAATCATTATTTTAAAGGTTTTAAATGCAATCTTATTGTTATTTTTTCTTCGCGAAAATTTATTAAATTACCGTCTTGATCAACAACTTTCAAAACAATAAGATTTATTTCATTGGTATTTACGGGGAAATATATTACATTAGCTGGCGTTTCAGCGATTTTGTAACCTGGACTAACGACAAGTGAAAACTGATGTAAAGTATGTGCTGATACACTATTTATATATGATCCAGTCACAATATTACAATCAACAACTATTGTGTTTATTTTTGTTATATCTATTGTTTTATCTGAATAATGTAGAATACCCGGCTCCAATATTCTCTTACTAAACCCCAAAATTGATGCAATTGAATTATCTCTATCGAAATAAATTGGATCTATAGAGCTTTTTATTTCCGTTTTTAAGGTATTATAATTTGCTTGTATATCAAGAATTCCCTTTTGATTCAGTTGTTCATATTTTTCACTAACTACATCAGCTATATCAGATAATTCATATGATCCAATAGGAATCTCTATTTTATTTCACCAATATGAAATAGATTGTTTTCCACATCAACATTCGGAATTGAATGATATGTGTCTAAGCTTATTAAACCGCAAACATAATTTGAATTAAATTGAATCGGTGGAAAATAATTTGCTACAAGTAATGAAGATATTCCGGTTAGTGTTAATATTGAATACATAATGAATTGCCCTAGTGTAAATATTAGTGTGATTAGTACTAGTAAATATGTATAACTTCTGCAATACAATGTATTCTAATACCTATTAAATTATTAGAAAGTTTTATAATAAATATATGTATTTACTTTTAGGATCTATATTATTAATATTATAACTTTTAACACTATTTACAATTAAAAAAATAATTATTATTAAAATATAGGTCTTCATCTTGCTTTTCCTTTGAGATTATTGTGAAAACTATTACTGTTTCCTTATATGATATCAATTTTATATGTTTGAGTATAGTTTTTTACATCAATTATATTAATATGTTGTAATTTATGACTCAAATCTGGAGTGTGTATCTTTTTAAATTCCTCCATTACTTAAAATTCGTTCAACTTTAAATTCACGATATTCAAAACTACTTATTTTTAGTTGTTTTTTCTCATATATAACATCATATGTACAACGAATAGCTATCATATTCAATTTTAAAATGACGATAAAAAGATTCCTTTGCATTCAGTATACCACCTATAATTGTTTCTTTTTTAATTAAATGCTTTCGAAACGCTTCTATAGTTGTTGATGTTGTTGTTGTTGTTGATGTTGTTGTTGTTGAAAATGTATCATTTTTATCGATTTGATCTAATTGATAATCATAATCTAAATTATTTAGTGGTTCACTTTTTTCCATCAGTTTAAATGATATATTAATTTTTAGAATATCATTATTAGGAAGTGTAAGATTAAATGTTACACTTTTTGAACTTGATTCTATCAGAGGAGTAATAGATAGTGATATTGGATTTCCAATCACCACTTTTAAAAATACAAATAAAAGAAATAAGGTTAATTTCATTTTCTCCTGTGTATTTGTTGTATGTGTCTGCAACGGTTCTTAAAGATACAATGAAGGAAAATACTAGTAATGATTATGCATTTAACAAAAAAATTATTAAGAAATCAATTAAGGTAGCTGAAGTTGAATCCCCTAATTTTCCTACCTGAATATATGAATGCTTGAAACAAATGTACATAAATCAAATTTTCTTTTAATTTTCTTTTTATTTTACAATATTTTTCTTACTTCGTTTGTATATATATAATATATATATATATATATATATATATATATATATATATATATATATATATATATATATATTTAAACATTTTATAATGTATAATTAAACAGTATGTTTGGTATGTTTGTTAATGTTTTGAATTCAATCCGAATATCGATTGGTGCATTTTTGGTAGATTCATTTTGATGAGTTACATCTAAGACAATTTTTGGTGCATTTGATGAAAATTCTTCTCTTGTTAATAGAGGCTGTAAATCACGTGAATAATAACTTTGTTGAAACTTCAAGTATACGAGTATATCATATAATAAAGCAAAACGATTTCGATTAGGATATATGTCAGAGTTCATATATACTTTTATATCTGCCAAATCACAATGTATGAACTTATTATTATTTCGAAACGCTAATAATAGAAAACGTGGTCTTTCATTTTCAGCAGCTAGTTTAACATTCCATAAAATATTTGTACTATTGTTAGGTAATGATGGATTATTATATTGTTACGAAATTGCCCTCTTGACAATTTCTCTAACTCTCTGTACTCGGACTCGTACCACTGGATTGTGTAGTAATCAAACAATCGCTGGTTAAAAAAATAATTAGCTTTATTTAATTATTGCTATTCACACATTTAATATTAGGCTTAAAGTTTACTTAGTTATTATTTGCACTTTATTTCACAAACCATTAGTCACTTTATTTAATAAGTAATTTCATCACTTTATTTAATAATTAATTTCATCACTTTAAAAATTAGCAATACTGCTACTTCGATTAAAAATGCACGATGTACAGTTACGATCTCTGCTCTTCTATCTTTTACTTTGAATATTGTGGTGGCTTTTATAGCTTCCGAATGGTTGAGGTAGAAACTTCTATAATAGTGTAGAAGTTTGTGGATAATTCTAGAATCTTATATACACCACGAATCTTATATACACCTTGAACGAGAATATTCTATACACCACTATCTTACCACGACATAGGGTGGTGCACACAACTTCAAACTCCAGATGGGATCCTAATAGTATGCAATCACGTTCCAGTATGCAATCACGTTTAAATATTTTAGATGCTAGCGCTATTTGTAAATGTTTTATAAGTGGATTTGATTTTTGTTTGAATTTTTCCGGGGGTATGAGTTTAAGTAGATTATAATTTGAATTCATTTATATTTAATATTCCTTTCCTTCTTTTTCAAGAATTGAAAAAAATATATCTAGATCGATGATTCCATTGGCAATATTATTATGTATATTGATGTTTTGTGCTAGCAATTGTTTACTTCGTTTAAAATAAAATGTAGGGATATAACTCTCACTATCTACTTCGAGCTTAACCTACTTTTTTACGCAATCGAAGCCAATAATTTGGAAAACTTTAGGCTTTTCTTCAACTACATGACTTTCTGTGTTTTTAATATTTTCTTGAGCCGTCTTTTTTTGTTACGTGTAGTTACTAAGAGAACATTGTTTATTGAAGGGATTGATATCGTTAAAGTCAATTCGAGACAGTGAGTCCCTTCCTGAATTGTCTTTCCTTCTAATGTGCCACTTTGTATCTCACTTTGTTGTATAGCATGTTTGGCAACATCAGAGTAACTCTCGTGCTGGTGGTTCTCGTGAAAGGGACCACAAGTCTTTCGTCTTTCTCCTCTTTCATTTTGATGAGTAGCTATATGTCTATTTGAGGATGAACGATTTCTCCACTCGCTTGCGTACACTCCTCTATAATTTGCCGTATGGTTACCTCCGAAATTACTGCATTTTTTCACTGTGTATGTATATCTCTACATATCACACAGACCGCTGTATGCTTTATGCTTTAGTGTGCCCATATTCCTGACAGTTATGGCACTGAACCGAACCAGTTTTCTTTCTAGGCTCTTCTACAGTAATTTTGCGGTGCATCAGATACTTTAATGCGTAGATGGGAAGAGATTCACCTTTTTTCAATTTAATTTTCTCTGGTTCAAGTTCTACCTTAATAAGGGCTGCGGCACTTTGTTACGATTGCGTATGTTGAAAACGGATTTAACCGCATATCCCTCATCATTTAAAGAAGCTGTAATTTCTTCATTGCCAACAGAATGCTCTATGTCTTTGATGACAACTTTTAATCCTTTGGCAGACCTCATTTGATAAGTATAGTAGTTTCTTTTACTTGAATCGAAATTTTTTATCAATTTACGAAAATTGCCGTCTTCATAAATTTGAATCTTGGTCTCATGTATATTCCCTTTTAACAGAGGAAGAACATGAAATTGTCCACTACCTACAAGGACTTCCAACAAAAATCATGCCACGTAAAAGAGAAACGAAACGACCAACATAGAATGAAATCTGGACCGAAAGTCCGGTTACTAAATCGATTTGGGCTCAAGTTTAAAGTTGCAAGATGGATGCTTATTCTATCTATAGTACAGTGAAAATGGAAAAACTACGTAGTGTTGTGAGTCTAACTCACACTGTTAACCAAACCTCAGTAACGCTAACGATTTATCACTAATAATAAGAAAAGACGTGCATATAATTTAATGAAATTGTTATTAATAAATGAAAGTCGATTGCATACTCTTATTTTAGGTTAGGTACTCGTGGCAGTCAGTCTGCAGACGGCTATTGCGATATCACCGCGTATCACTGTACCTCTACTTCACTCGTCAAACAATTTTGGAGCCCTAATAAAGCTCAAGATTTGTTTAACCTTCGCACAGGCCACTGCAGTAAGGGAGCTGAAAGTGTATTTGCCTAAAGAGCCCGCTCTGTTTCTGGCTAGAGCCGGGCACATACAGGAGAGATGTATCACAGTCTCTATAGTAGATTATTTCCTGTTAAGTTTCGTCCACATTAGACTAGTCGTTAAGCAAATGCCTTCGTCTGCCCAAGACTTATTGGTATCAAGCACGACCCTATTCTTCAACATTAGTTCGAAGGCGGCAATTCGTATTTCAAACTTGCATCTGTCCATTCACAGAGGAAGGTTGGTAGCCAGTCTGGCTAGCTCGTTAGTCCTACAGTTCCCTTCAATATCCCTATGTCCTGGAACTCATATAAGGCGTGCCCTGAAGATGGTGCTATTATCATTTAGGGCTCCCAGGCAGTCTTGGGCCACCTCTGATATCAGTGCCACCGAGATCATTGACTTGATGACCGCCTGGCTATCCGAGTAGATATTTATAATGGCTACCTAATTCCAATTGACGGCTACCTAATTCCAATTTTTACAAGTGTTCAACGAAATATTTGCCTTCCTAACTCTTTCCTCAATATTGGGATTCCAGATAAGTTTCCTGTCTAGTATTAGTCCCAAATATTTGACCGTATCTTTCATCGGAATTACCACATCTTTGTATATTAGGTGCGCATATTTCCCAATGGAACTCCAATGAACTTTTACCATTATGTATGGCCAGCACTTTCGTAACGTGGACCAGTCATTAACCTCATTGGTAATGAATTGTATAATGTGCAACGAAAGAGTAGAACAATTGACAATTAGGAAATATTAATGAAATGTAAATAATGTATAAGCAGGTGATCTTTTAATGAAGACAAGATGACACAAACTGAGCTTTAGCGCGTTTGAACTTGAGGGGATAAATACAAAATAGTGGACTCAGGCTGCCAATAAGGCACTCAGTTAATGTCCAGTTAGATACAGCGAATAGAGTTCAGGCGGGTATAAAGCGTCTGGCAAACACACATAGCCCCAACATTTTTGTCTAAACCGTTATAATGATCTACTGTCCCAGGAGCAACAACAGGGGGTAACCCAGTGGACAAATCCTGAAGCAGGAAATATAAATCTGCAACAACAACAGCAGCATCAACCTATTGTAATGTAGTATAAGCAGATACATCTGCGACCCTGAAGGCGCCGTAGCGCTGGTCAAAGAAGTTGCTACGGACACCATTTCGCGGTTGCTCTGTATAATCGGACGGTATATTTATGTCAGCTTAGTTGTGAGAATTTTTTGGCTGGGGGATTTGTGTACGTTTATCGTAAGGGACATTTTGAAGTATTTACATGTAATTAAACACAATAAGCTTAGGGCTTTAGGCAAAAATAAATCTTCTCATCAAGAGGTGCATACAACACGGTTTGTTGCATCAGAGTTTATGTAATTCCGTAAGCGTCATTTTCAACCCCTAAAAATACGAACGCGGGAGGTCATGCGTTCAAAGGCTGGCGGAAGTTCTGGAATACAAGAAGTATATAAGCGACTACACGATTGACATCGAGATGTGTGAACAAGTGAAAGTGGACATCGTAGTAGCAGCAGCAGTGGAGCGTAGCAGAGAGTGAACATCGTAGTAGCAGATAAGTTAGCCAGTAACAGTAGCAAAGTGACATCGTTGGCAGCAAGCAGTGCAAAGTGATCATAGCCGAATCCTGAGAGTGGCAGCGAGCAGAGTGAGCGCTGTATAAGCTACGAGAGCTAATAATTGATAGTCGTAAAAGGGAAATAGGTTAGCAACGGGTAGTTGCGCAGTGATCGTCACAGAGCAGACATCGTGTTAGCCACGGGCAGTTGAGCAGTGATCGTCGCAGAGCGAACATCGTGTTAGCAATGGGCAGTTGAAGCGGATGTAAATAAAAAATGTGGTGCAACAACTGACTATCTGAAGCAAAAGAGTAAGCGAAGACGAAGTGTGAGAAGCGAGGAAATAGAATTAAAGCCAATAGTAAGTTGGACGAATAACAATAAATCCAAATGCTATAACTAACGAAAGAATTGTTTGCTTATTCCACAATCCAGCGATACGAGCTTGGTATAAAATGTCAGAAAGGCAATTTCGTAACAAAATAAATGGTTAATTAATATTTTGCATAGGAAAGCAAAATAAACAACTGAAAATTTTTTTCAATACTGAGACGTGTTCAAAGCGGTGTCAATTTTTTTATATATAAATGTTAGTAGTCTAGTAAATGTTCTTCGTAATTTGTGTTTGGAAATATTATTCTTTTATTCTACAGCCATAAAAGTTGATCCAAAAATATTCAGTACTATTTTGATGTAGGAGAATTTCGTAGAAATTATCGCATTCATTGGCAAAATTTCTTTGAAAAACAATTACTTAACAAACGGAAATACAATATATTTATATAGATAACACAGTGATACAAAAAAGAATGAAGTAGAAATACCTCGGAAGTGATATTATTTTTCTGATAGGTATTATTGAGTACAACAAGAATCTGCATTTGAAATTTGCCAGTCACATCAGAATTTTGAGATACGGTTAAAAAACCTGTTTTTCGTACCTCTATGCACTTATAAGCCAGTAACTTACTTGTTTATTAACCGATTGACTGAGTTATTCAACTATTTAGCAAATAAAATAAAAATGCTTTCAGAATATTGCTGGTCACTTCGGAGAGAAACCGATGACGCTGAATTAAAAAAAAGACGGTCAAGCAAACATTTTTGACTGAAAGAGCTTAAAGTTTTATTTGTGCAAAAATTTAGGTTTGAATAACTCAGTCAATTTTTAACGGATTTTTTTAAACAAAGTTGCGTTTTACTCACAAATAAATATATTTTTTGAATAAATTAAAAAATTTTACGGTTCCTTTATAAAATAATGCGTAAAATTATCGCCAAAGTTGAAAAATGTCTAAAAAAGTGGGGAAAAATGTGTTTGGTGGAGAAATACACAAAGAGCTTTTAAGCCAACCATAACAATATATAAACCTTTCTAAAGGTACTAGTTTCTTCTTTCCAATTCACATTTAGTAGTTATGCAGCTAATTAAGTATAATTTTGATACTTACGTAATTTAAATAATTTTGTGTTCTCTCGGCATTACACCACAGTTGCCTTTCTATTTTGATTATACACGGAATAATGTTTGTTTTATTAAACAATAAAACAAATGTTATATCATCAAGCATTTTAGTTAGTTTAGAAAATTCTACCTTATAGCCAGCAAATGTATCTAGTTTAATGTGAAATAACAAATAATGGTAATTACGGGTACGGATGAGACTATCCTCATCTTTCAAATAAATAGAGGCATCACAATAGATATTTCAGATCGCAGTGTATAACACCCTTAAATATATCTATCTATGTACGGGTACGTAATTAGTAACAAGATCAAGTAAAAGGGACATTCTAGAAGTAGCTCATGCGGTGGAAAAAATAGTGCCTATGTTCTCAGGTGTCGAGATGTGTGATCTGAGAACTGAGATCAGGTGCTTGAAAGAAGGTTGTGAATAGGTTAATAAAGTGCAAAGGACTACAGGTGATGCGTTTGATTTACCAGCGCATAGCTTAGTAAGCACCCTGTCAGAATTGTATGCACTTAGGGGACGCTGCTGAGATGGAAGTCACAGGCAGTTTCCAGGGAACATTGCAGCATACAAAGCTCATGTGGAACGGGCTATGATTTCTGTATTCAAGGCAGGAATAATAAATAGGGACTTAGCGAATTACACACTCAATCTAACGCTGAGAAGTGTGGCATAGTTAGTTGAAGCGGTCTCTTCCGCTGAAGCAGCAATCAAACAGCGAACTACAACAGGTGGACTTTACTGAACTAACATGCCTGCAGAGGCAGGTGCGGTGCATCAACGGAACATACGAGATATCGGTAGGCAAAGGACCAAGGATTTTCGGTTGAAAGATTCTAACAAAGTAAACCCATTTGCTCATTCTGCTGTAAGCCAGGTCATAAAAGGGATGAGTGTTCTACACGCAAAAACACGCCCTACTGTTTGGAATGTTAAAAATATGGTCATGAGGCAAGTCCACAGTGCATATGGGGGCACAGAACGGGATTAGAGTATACCACGAGACAGCCATTGACTTGCAAATGCATCAGAAGAGAACAAAATATAGATAAGGATTTTAGGCCTAAGCTTATTAGCTATGATAATTTTAAGAAACCGACCTGTGGGTCAGCTAATCAGATTGAGCAGGTAGATATTAAGGCTGGAAAGAGTACTAGAGTCACAGAAGTGAGACCCAAACGTAAATTCGGAGGAGAAGACATCTATAGAAGCCATTTGTACGTCATTCCATGACATATTTCTGCTGGACGGAGGCAAGGTAACATTCACACCAGAAATAGAATATGAAATACCGACAAGGGAGGATCAGCCGCCAATTAATGAAAAACAGTATACGAGTATACGAGTATAACCGCAGGCACAAAAAGATGAGGTAAATACACAAGCTCAGGGAATGTTAAAGGATTACATAATTTCACCAAGTATATCACTTTTGGAATTCACCAATTATTTTGGCGCCAAAAAAGGGGGTACTAAGGTTCAGAAGAAATGGGGAATTGTAGTTGACTTTAGAAAATTCAACAAACCCACTATCAAGTAGAAGAAATCCTAGATCAGCTGGGACATAGTAGATATTTTTCTAACTTTGATTTATCAAATGGCTACTACCATCAGGCTCTGGTGGGTTCCTAAGATAAGCAGAAAACCTCGTTTAGTATCAGTTTGGGTAACTTTGATTTCAATAGGATGCCGTTGGGATTAACAGGAGCACCGGCAACCTTCCAGTGACTAATGAACCATGTATTTTGTGTATCTCGATAATATGGTTATCTATGACAAGAACTTGCAGCAGCATTTGCAACGCTTTGTGAAAAGTGCTCAGGAAATCACGAGAACACAATTTGAAATTGAACACGGAGAAGTGTAAATTTTTGGTGGAGGTGGTTTATGTAGTCCATCGCTGTTCAGCCGCAGGAGCACTGCCAGAGCACGCTATTGTTCGTTCCAAAAGAATAAGTGCTCAGATGCTGCTCCTCTTATAGCACAGTGGCTACTCGCCCGCAATGCGTGGCGTGCTGTGATTGGCTATCCGAATGCCGTCATATCTCGGGTTAGTCTTCTTCTTCGTCTCGATAACTGCCATATGTTCAGCACCGCATGGTTCTCCCCCACGTGTTTTCACTTTGCCTTCTTCTTCTTCTTCTTTGCGATAGCTGTCGCGTGGTTCTTTTCCGCGTGGGTTTTCTCCACGTATTCTGCACCGCGTTTCTCAATTTGTTTTCTCCTTGTCTTCTTTACAACGTGTTCTTGTTGGGAGGCAGTGGCGTGATGATTTAAATGATTCACCAGTGTCGGGAAACTGGTGATCTCCTTATTTTGTGAGAGGTGATGATGTGTCACGGCCGATTTTGGCGTAACCTGATTTTGAAGAAACTATTTTGCAGTCCACCGATGCTAGCAATGAAGGATTGGGAGCCGTGTTGTCAAAAAGGGAACACGGTATTGACCGATCAATAGCATTTTCAAGCAGAATGCTTAGAGATTCGGAGAAGAGATATTAAACAATAGAGAATTAATTTCTGGCCATTGTGGGGGCTACGAACAATTTCAGGGCATATCTGTTAGGGTGGCCTTTCGAAGTGTATACCGATGATAGGAAACCATTAATTCTTACTCTACACATTCTGCTACTAAGATGGTTTTTTATGAACTTAATTATTTTAGGGCCGACTTTCCATTTAGTCAACTGTCTTAAGATTATGTGTATGCCGATCCGATCGAACGCTTTTTGAAAGTCGATTGAAAGTAATGAGACGTGATTTTTGGACGACAGTGCATTTGATACAAAATAATCCAGGTGTAAAAGTGCATCGATGGTTCCCATACCTTTTTTGTATGCAACTTGGTTTGGGCTTAACATCTTTTCTTTTTCGGCATACCACATGAGCCGATTTACAATTATTTTTTCCATTAATTTGCCTAAGCAAGACAGGAGGGAGATAGGCCTGTAATTGTTTATATCTGAGGCAGGTTTGTTGGGTTTAAGAATCGGCACAATGCTGAGAATGTTGTTGTATAGTTCGGTCACCCTATGTAAGGAAGATTTTGAATAATCGGATATGAAATTTTGTCTAGGCCGGGGGATTTGCCTTTTACTGATGAGAGGGCGAAATCAAATTCTGCATATAGTATTTTCGAATCAATATATTTGGCCGCATTTGATAGTGGGTATAGAGCGTTTGGCTGTTCTCTAAGTAGGTTATTTTGTTGCATCTGAATTCGCTTGAAAAATTTTAATCTGATGAGGCAGTAGAAAAGAATGTGGCAAAATGATTCCCAATGTCAAGTCGTGCAAACGTAGTTTCATTTGAGAAGTTGATGTGGGTAAACACAGTTTGCTTTGGAGCCTCTGTAAGCATTTTGATATTACTCCATATCGATTGAATTTTGGTTGCCGGATTCATGCTCGCTGTTAGTTCTTCAAACGCTTTATTTTTATTGGTTTTTCCGGAACGTTTGAATAGGGCGTTTCCTTTTTTGTACTTAATGAGGTTAATTATATTGCGCGAGTGTTTGTACCGATACCATTGAGTTTGTTTCTCTGCGTGTAATTTATTCCACCAGGGTATTTTCTTATTCAAAGATCTTAATGACGTTTGTGGTATGGTAAAGTGAGCTGCTGTGCGAATAATTTTGGAAATGTTTGCTGGTTTGTGTTTTTTGAACTATTTTTGGTTTTGCACAGTTCGAGACAAAGCTGAAAGCTTTTCCAATCTGTTTGTTCTATTTTGAATTTCGGAATTGGTTGAAATGTGCAAAGTGGATGGTTTGAGTTTAATTGAGTCGCTGCTGTGTAGAGTATCTAAAGTTTTCCATGAACATAAGGAGGCGGAGGAGAAAGTTACGTCAATGTGCGTAAAGGAATTATGTGTAGAGAAGTGCGTCGGGGAGCCATCATTAAGGCAAATTAGATCGGAGTACAGTATAGCATCTTCGATTTTCACATCTCTAAGATTAGTGCATGTGGATCCCCACATAGTACTCCATGCATTCAGATCTCCACCAATAATAAGTTGTGAAGGCGATTGATTTACGAGTTGTATAAACTCAGCAGACGAGAAGTCTTGTGTTGGAGGAATATAAACACAAATTATTGTTATTTTTTGAGGGAATTCAATATTTATTGATACTCCACTAATGTGAGATGTTATGGGTATTAATTTGTGATGCGTATTTTTATACCCTTTACCTTTAAAAAAGGTAAATAGGGTATACTAACTTTGTGTTTTGAGAGGGGTTGCAATTTCGAGAAGGAGGCGTGGTAGGTATGGACATATATATACAGATATGATCAAAATCACTTTCTAAGCAATTTCTATTTTGTCCGTCCGTCTGTCCGTCTGTGGCCACTTTTTTTCTACACCGTTAGAGCTATCTTAATGAAACTTTGCAAAAGTATAGTCTGGACAAAGATACAGAACCAGATTGCTATATGGGCCGATTTGGACAAAGACCACGCCTACTTCCCATATAAGGAACTTTTTTCACCTTTTTTAAAATGTGTATAACTTCGGTCCAATTGACGGAATCGTGACGTTATTTGGCAGTTATGGAGATGTGGGTCCCACTAAATACTGCGAAAAAAGTGGGCGGTATATATTAACTGCCACGCCAACTATTAACAAATATTAATAACTTAAGATCTGGTAGAGGTTTACGGACGAAATTTGATGGGAAGGAACATGTGGACATTACAAACCTATCTGCAACAAATGGGGCTGATGAGAGAAAAGACACGCCCACTTTTGATATCGGGAGCTTTCGGGTCTAAAATTAAAATTAGCCTACCTATGCTCGTATTGACGCAAGCGGAATAAAAATGTGCAGAAATATACATGGGGTCTATAATAGGGTGTGTGCAGAATATGGAGATCATAATAGAACTGCCACGCCCACAATTAGTCAAAAATCATTACTGTGTTCCTATTAAAGATTTATCAACGAAATTTGACAGGAAGGTTGCGGGTAGTAACATTAAACACCGCACAACACGCCGTGTTATTTCTACAGCCACACCCACTATTGACATATTATTATAACTTGCGACCTATATAATATTTTTGGACGAAATTATATATTAGTACGTATATGTACCCTGCAAAGCCATATACAATATTCGGGGTCGATCAGATGAAATATACGCCTCCCTCCGATATAATGAACTTTGGGGAGCCCACTTAAAGACGATTACCCTATATATGCTTCTAGTAATGTACAAATTGGTAGTTGTATACACTGGGTCAGTACTAACATGCATTCCAAATATGGGCAGATAATTACTACTGCCACGCCCACAATTATCCAAAAATCGGTACTAGGTTCCTATTAAAGATTTAGCAACGAACTTTCACAGGAATGTTGCCGGTACTAACATTAAACATTAAAATTTTATTTGATCTAAAATAAACTATTATTTTTTTTTATTATTGGCAGCTAAATAAAAAACAAGTAGCCAAAGTGGTGACCCCGACGAGATCCGCACGATTTTAAACACGCTCGACGCCTTGCCAATTGCGACCAAGAGTGCGGATCAGATCGACGTCCGCGGAGACGACAAAGTAGACGCAGACGCACTCTCTCTTACCTGTACGGTCTCGATGCCTTCCACCTTCAATGACACCACCATCAGATCGGAACAGGAGCTACCTCACCAGTTGGAGCAGCCGTGTATCCATCTAGTATTGAATGACAGGGAGATGCACTGTAAGCTTTCCGACGAGGCGTTACGGCCCTAATTTGAAGGGAAACACTTGACGCCTCCATTGGCAATTTGCTTGAAATTGTCAATTGCAAGAAATCAAAAATTGCCCATGGAGACGTGGGGTTAATTTGGATGGTAATTTATAATAAATTACATAACTTCAAGGTAATTTCATTGACAGATTTCCCATGGCGAAATTACTTAATTTGAACACGATTTATGCATAAATCAAGAATAAGCCGTAAATTACGATAGAACATGATATAAAATTAAAAACAGCCGTTGAAGAATAATGAGTTAATTAGTGATTTATTTTGTCAGTACATATCGATATTCTTTAAAATTTTTGCAAATTGCTGTTAATTTATTAAATTTGATGACTTGTTCTTCACCAATTGTTGGCCTGCAATTACAATTTTTTAAACATGAAATTAATTGATTAAACGTCTGATATTTGTTTTCACTAATATAATTAATATAGTGCATGCCTATGAAAAGTTTATACAGAAATTTAAGTATTGAACCGATCATTCTGTTCTAAACGGAGTAGTTTGCGTGAAACCTGTTTCAGTGTGTGTTTGTTAATCATTAGTTGGCTATATGGACAGGTTTGTTTATCATTGGTAAACCAGAATTCTGAACAAAATCAGCCATACTACTACAGATTTGCAAATGTGTAAGTGTGCGTAAAATTAGAGTCATTTCTCTGTATTCTCTGCTATTACCTTCGAATGAGGTAATTCAGCTTGTCCAATTTTCGTAACATACTTCAACCGCGAATTACGAATGAGAGGCTGAATTACATATTTCAAGCTGCCGTGGAAACGTGGCAAAAACCAAAGAAGAATAAGAACAGACATTCGACACCCGCAGAATTTTTTTACCGTTTCATCGTTTTTTTGGTCACAGGTATAGTCTAAGTGAATTTATTGTGATTGTTGTGCATGTTTTCCATATGCCTGTAGTGAAAATTATAGATAGTCTTCAAAATATACTAGTAAAAGTAATAGTAAAAAATCAACTGATTAATTTACTAAGTCAAACCTTATCTATAAATTAACCAATTGCTGACTTTTTGGCATGTATAATAAATTGTTAGTATTTTTTGTTCCTTTCTTGTCAATTTGATAAAAAGAGAAGTAAAGACAAACATTGGAATTTAAAGAAGAACAGTTATTATTTTTTTATATTTTTATAGCTTTTTTTGAAATCTTCGTGATTTAAAATATCCGCAAAGTGTCCGCAAAGAAAAGTGGAATGCGGCATCATGAATTAACATTCTCAATCCTCATTTATGCACAAAAATTATTATACATGTCGAGTACACATTATTATATTATGTACAAGTTAACACAAGTGCCCAACAACAAAGCGGCTGCCTACCCACGGGCGTGGAGACAGCGTAACAGCAGCGCTGGGCCAACGACACTATCACGCCACCGTAATCTGAAATTCCGCACGAGTAGCGGAGTCAGCATTCACTCTACACGAGTAGTGGAGTCAGCATTCCTAGGGCTAGCGTTAGCTTAAGTTGAGGGTAGCTTAATGATTGCTGTTAGTTCTTAAGTTAGTTGAATTTATGGATTAAAGGCGTGCAGTTGTGCTAATTAACTAAAAAGTCTTTTGTTGGCTCTCAACGGGGTTAAAATTAATTATTGTCAAAGTCGTCAACACCGATGACTGTAGTGGCATCTTTATTTAAATCAATGCACCGCAGCGGACGTCAACACCGACGGCTCTTTAAAAAAATCAACTCGCAACGCAGTGAAGAAATATGTCAACTTTAACTCTCAGCTTTAAGTCCGCAGCAAGAAAAATACGTCAGCACCCACGGCAGCAGTATCCTTAGCTCGAAGCAATACTATATTATAATTCGAATTATTGTGCAACAACACATGTAAGTAGAGTGCTCAAAAAGATTTTATTATTTAATTTTATTTTGGACGAAATATCTTGTGTGCGTGACTGATAATTTTTTATGAGTGAGGTTGACAGGTTAGCAGAAGAATTTGAAAAATTGTTCAGAGATTCAGAGTCAGAATTGAATATGGCCATTACTCCCGATCAATTAAAAACAATAATAGATGGTGCTGTTACTGGTGCACTTACGGTGCAGGAGAGAATTTTTGACAAAAAATTAGCAGCCATTAATAAGCTTATAAGCAGTCGAGGCACCTGAAATAGAAACGTATGAAGAAGCGGTAATCAGGGATGGTGTGGCGTGTAAAGAAACACTAGACATCGTAAAGTCTCTACCAGATTTCGAGGGCAAATACGAGACATACGTTTAGTGGCGCAAAACGACGCATACCGCGTATAAAATTTATGAAAAATATATGGGCAGTTCCACCCACTTCCAAGCTCTGGGCATTTCAAGAAATAAAATAAGGGGTCCAGCTAACGTGGTGTTAGCGTATTTTGATACTCCTCTAAATTTTAGAGCCATAATTAAGTAACGCCGATAAGCAACCTTACATTATTACAGTATTACGATGAAAAGGAAAGAAAACTCACGCTTCTAATTAACAAGACAATAATGATATATGACGGTAATTTGACCGCGTCATTAAACGAAAAATACAGAATGGATGCATTACGCGTTTTCATTTCGGGGCTTAGGAAATCTTAAGTGAAGTGCTCTTTTCGGCGAGACCAAAAGATCTCCCTTCCGTTTTAGCACTAGCCCAAGAGGTTGAATCAAATCATGAACGGTACACCTTTGCTAACACTTACCGTAAAAGCATTGAGGATAAGGCTCAAAAAAACGAACAGAGACAGCAAGTTAAGGAAAGTGTAGGCAAGTAGCAGTAAAAGGCAAGAACCCTTTTATAGGGGCCAAAAGAGACAAGAATCGGTGGAACCGATGGACGTTGATCGGTCGTCGCGGTTTAGACAACCTAATCAATACCAACCAAATCGTGGAGGGCCACCCCAGGGACAAATGCATACCAATCAGTGGCCAACACAGTACCAAAATAACCAAGTCCGTCAGTGGTCAGCACAGTACCAAAATAACCAGGCTCAGGGACATGTAGGAAAAAGACAAAACAGTGGAATGTCAAGATTTACGGGCCCAAAGCAGCAGAGAATTAACCATATAGCTCAGAACGAGGCCCTATCCAGTCAAGAAGATGGCAACTATCAAGCCGAAGCAACCGCAGAGGTGTTGGATATTGACGGGGAAATTACAGAATTTGATGAAGTTAATTTTTTAGGCACAACCCCCTGATTCCGTACATAGAGAGAACGATAGCAGGGAGTGTACTGAAATTGTTGATAGATACAGGAGCTTCGAAGAATTATATTAAACCATTAATAGAATTAAAACACATCAAACCAGTAAAAGAGTCATTCCTAGTAAAACCACTTCATGGTTTTAACGCCATAAAAGAAAAATGCCTTATAGGCTTATTTGATATGGTCACAACCTTTTTCGTATTGCCCAACCTTTCAACATTTGATGGTGATTGGATTTCAAAAACAAAAAATTGAGGACCAACACCAGGTCAGAAGACATATAATTCCTTAAATGTACAAATGTAAACTTTACAAAGGTGGAAGATATAACGGTCCCACAGCCAATAGCTGAAAAATTTTAAAAAATTATGTCAAGCATAAAGGGTGTCTTTGCAGAGCCCAATGAGGCACTTCCCCATAACACTAATGTCGTCGCGGCTCTACGAACTTAGAATAAGGATCCCTTGTATTCGAAATTGTACCAGTATCCAATGGGTGTGGCAGGTTGCGTAAACAATGAAACACGTAACTTGTTAAGGGATGGCATAATCAGGCAATCTAAATCACCCTACAATAATCCAGTATGGGTGGTGGACAAGAAAGGGACTGATGGGTAGGGAAACACTAAAAAGCGCCTCGTTATCGATTTTAGGAAACTAAACTCGAAAACGATAGCCGATAAATATCCCATTCCCAATGTAACTTTTATTTTGTCGAATTTAGGGAAAGCCAAGAACTTTACAAAGTTAGACCTTAAATCAGGGTTCCATCAAATTTTGCTAGCAGAGCAGGAAAGAGAAAAAACTGCATTTTCGGTAGGCATCGGAAAGTACGAATTTTGTAGGTTGCCCTTTGGGTTGAAGAATGCTCCTAGCATTTTTCAACGGGCCATTGACGATATACTTAGGGAACAAAAAGGCAAATCTTGCGACGTTTACGTCGATGACATAATTATTTTTTCGGAGACCAAGGAAATCCACGTTGAGCACATCGCTTGGGTTCTAGATAAATTATACGAAGCTAACATGAGGGTTTCTCGTGAGAAATCCCATTTTTTTAAGGAAAAAGTAGAATACTTGGGTTTCGTGGAATCTCGGGGTGGAATTACGACAAGCCCTAGCAAAGTGAAGCAATTCGTAACTACGAAAAGCCCTCTACATTATTCAATGTCAGATCCTTCTTGGGGCTAGCGAGCTATTATAGATGCTTCATTAGGGACTTTGCATCAATAGCAAGGCCCTTGACGGACATATTAAAGGCCGAAAATGGTAAGGTCAGTGCAGGACAGTCAAAAAAATCCCAATCAAATTTAACGAGGAACAGTGTCAAGCTTTCGAGAAGCTAAAAGAAATCCTGGTGTCTGAAGACGTCGTGCTTCTTTACCCCGATTATAAAAAACCATTTGAACTAACAACTGATGCTTCATCCTGTGGTTTGGGGGCAGTCTTGTTCCAAGATGGAAAGCCAATCACTATGATTTCAAGAACCTTAAAAGATAGGGAATTAAGTTTTGCAACCAATGAGCGAGAGTTGCTCGCCATAGTCTGGGCTCTGAAATATCTTAGGATAAAATTTTTCACGCCATATCTATATGGCGTGAAAAACTTTAAAATCTATACGAATCATCAACCGCTGACATCAACCGCCGGATCGTAGCCCGAATGCTAAGATAAAGCGATGGAAAGCCTTTTTCGATGAGCACAATGCCCAAATTTTTTAAAACCCGGAAAAGAAAATTACGTCGCTGATGCACTATCACGACAAAACTTTCACGCGCTTGAGGAACACATACAATCTGATATTGCAACAGTTCATAGCGAGATATCATTGACTTACACCATTGAGTCTACACTGACAAACCGGTAAATTGTTTTGAAAATCAAATAATAACTAATCACTTTTAATTGTGATTTCATACTGTGCGGATGTGTTTTTAAAACGTTCCACATAGTTTCATAAAAAAAGGGAAATATAAAAATTAAAATAATTCAAATTATAAACACCTAAAGTGATCACGCAAATCGCCGAGATACTTACTCTACCACTGGTTTGAGATTGCACCTTTATTTAAATTAATGTGTAAACCACAAATCAAAATTAATAAGAGACAAAAGTCCAAATAGTGGTAATAACAAAACAAAAAACAAAAACCAATTATACATGAGCATTTTGCGCTCTCCACCTCTAGCAAGAGATCGATGTCTCACTCCCGAGCGTCCTTCTGCATCACCAATAAGCAGTATACCAAAAACTTCACTGAAACCAACGGAGTTGTCCTCTTATGAGTTAACAGCGCATGCGCACTTAAGCATACCAACTCAGCAAACGTTGGCAGCAGGCGCCCCTGAAGAAAACACCTATGTCAGATCAGACGGTAAGTGAACAAAACTCTCTCAATGATAATTCCGCGCAAGAAGCTAAAGAATTAAGAGTAGAAAGCAGCCACTCTCGCACCTACCCAAACACACAAATGCATTTTCATGCAAATACAGCTAACACACGCTTTCTAACCTCAATATCGTCTGATAAATATTCAAAATCAACAAATATAACAAATACAACAATTTCCGCTCAGTCTGCAACTATACAAACAGGCATGGATCGGTATATTCAAATTAAACGGAAACTAAGCCCCCCAAAAAATAATAAATCAACAAATGAAATTGATCAACCTACTAACTCAATGTACCACAATAGGTTTGCCGCACTAAATGATGAGCCAACCAAAGAAAATTAAATAATTTCAAGTAAAATAAATTCATTTGAAAAAATCATTAAACCGCCGCCAATCTACTTTCGTGAAAAAAGTTCAAACGTTCTGGTTGAAAAGATTGCTCGAATAATAGGCACCTAACTATCCTAGCATTAATTAAACCAATGCCGCGCCCTCGTCCTCCTCAATGACGTACGCAAACGTATTGAAAAAAGCACCTACTGAGAGTCTAGCTAGTTTTTCACCCGTTCAAAATGTAGAAGCAATGATTTGTAACCTAACGCATTGTATGACCCAATTTATGTCAGCCATGCAAACAATGATTCATGAACTTATACAAAATCAGAATCTACTGATGAAAACACTCCTCTCTCAAAAATAAATGAATCAATTAAAGTTATGCTACTGGAATGCCTATGGCATTATTCAACAAAAAATAGAAATCAAGAATTTTTTGTACAACAGCGAAATTGACATAATGCTTATCTCAGAAACCCATTTAACAGATGAGTACAACTTCAGTATTGCCGGTTTCAATTTCTACAAAACCAATCATCCAGACGATAAAGCGCACGGAGGCGTAGGAATTCTAATTAATGCCCGTATAAAACATTTCCTACGTGACAAATATGCCGAAAGACACATCCAAGCCACTTCAATCTCCCTTCAGTGCAGTATACTGTCCTCCTAGATTCCAAGTAACGTCAGAAAAATTCCTGCAGAAGAAGAAAATGTATAGCAGCAGGAGACTATAATTCTAAGCATACCTACTGGGGCTCTCGTCTGGTAAACCCTAAAGGCACACAGTTGTACGATGTGTTAATTGATAATCGAAGTCATCAAGCTGGTCAGCGGACCAGCGTAAAATCCCTGATCTTATTGATTTCGCTATGATCAAAAATATAAACAGGGCACTGTTTTCCTCTGAAGCAATTTTCGACTTGTCCTCCGATCACTCACCTGTTATCATATACTTTAACAAAACTCTTGAGTTTGTACATAAATCGGCCAAATTGACCACCAACAAAACGAACTGGCTCAAATATAAGAAATACGTGAGTACACATATTTGCCTGGAATCTCCTCCTAAAAACAAAGATGACATAGAGAGAGCGCTCCACGAGTTTAATTCCTTGCTAGCATCAGCGGCTGCGTGCGCAATACCAACAGAAAAAACGATGCATGTTGCTACCGGTTATATAACTTCAACTCATGTGCAGTGCCTCGTTAAGGAGAAAAGACGCGTAAGACGAGAATGGCAGAAATATAGGTCACCTACCCTAAAGAGGAAATTAAAATTTTCACAAAATCACCTTAGTGATGTACTTCAAAAGGAAGCTGAAGCAAGTATATTAAATATCTGTGCCCGCTTAGATACACCAATTACTCACTTTGGAGAGCTACAAAGGTTACAAAAAGCCCAAAGGAAAGTGAGCCACCAGTAAGGCTTGGAAATGGAAGATGGGCCAAAAGCGACGAAAAAGGAGCAGCGTCTGCTGCACATCTACAAACAGTTTTTTGCCCTAATGCTCCGTCCAATAACTTGGAGGAAAATCAAAGACTTAGAGTGTGTCATTAAAACAGGTCTTAATGCAAAAAAGTCCCCTGGATATGACCTAATCACAAATAAAATGGTCATGGAATTACCATACATAGAGCTAATACACCTAACCAAATTGTTCAATGCTGTCCTTCGCTTGGGTCATTTCCCGCATATATGGAACATATCGCAAATTAAAATGATTCGTAAACTAGGAAAAGATCCAACGCAGGTGTCCTCATATCGGCCCATAAGCCTTCTACCCACCCTCTCAAAAATATTTGAAAATTTACTACTTGGGAAATTATGCCCTATCTAAATCAAAATGGCAACATTCCTAGTCATCGATTCGGATTTAGAAAAGAGCACGGTACAATAGAGCAGGTGCACCGTATAGCAAGCGAAATTATAAGAGCTTTCTTACAGAAGAAATACTGTTCAACAATATTTCTAGACATTGCACAAGCCTTCGATAAAGTCTGGCGTGAGGGGCTAGTGCACAAGATTAAGAAGTTTCTGCCATACAACATACACAGAGTGCTGGAATAGGAAGTACAAAGTAAAATACAAGCAATTTGTAACTCCCGAATTTGAAATATTTGCTGGAGTGCCACAAGGGAGTGTGCTTGGTCCCATTCTCAACCTTATATATACGTCTGACCTACCAATAAATAACAGCCTAGTTACTTCCACATTTGCTGACGACACAGCTATTTTAAGTACCCATAAAAATCCGCATATCGCCTCTCGTGACCTAAACGAACGCCTTAAAGATGTAGAAATTTGGCTGGCAAACAAAATGGTTTAATAAAAAAATAAAAATAAATAATAAAAATAATAGAAGAGAGTGAAGTCCCTCGGCACGCACATTCATTGTATTTAAAACAAAAACTAGGCATATAATACAGTTTTCAGATAGGGAAACATTAATTAAAACAACCTGTGACGTGGTCAAGGAAAATGTTGTAAACGCAATTCACTGTGAGCGCCCAATACTGGCATTTATTCAGCATGAACTAGTGGAGACATACCCGTCAACAATATTTCGTTATGCAAAGCGAAGGGTAACCGACGTTATCAATAAGGGCGAACAAAGGGAAATTGTGGTTATAGAACACAATAGGGTCCATAGGGCCGCTCAGGAAAATATCAGACAAATTTTACACGACTATTTTTTTTCCCGAACATGACTCGGCTAACAAAGGAGATTGTTGCAAACTGTAGAATCTGCCAAAGAGCTAAATATGACCGTCATCCACAAAAACAGGAGATTGGAGAAAAACCTATTCCTTATTGTATAGGGGAGATGTTACATGTCGATATAATTTCTACTGATAAAAAGTACTTTCTTACTTGTATTGATAAATTTTCAAAATTTGCAGTCGTTCAACTCATAGTTTCAAGGACAATAACGGACGTAGAAATACCCATTTTGCAGCTTATGAATGTTTATCACAGCACTAAAACAATATTTTGTGACAAGGAACCTTCTTTGAATTCTGAGACAATAAGATCGCTCTTGAAAATTCGTTTCAACGTTCATATAGCAAACACTCCACCGCTTCATAGTACCTAGAATGGGCAGCTGGAAAGGTTCCATAGCACCCTCTTGGAAATTGCCCGATGTCTGAAAATAGAAAGAGGCATCGACCACACAGTAAAATTGATACTTCAGGCAACCATAGTGTACAATAAAACAATTCATTCTGTTATAGGTAAAAGGCCGATTGATGTGATCCACTCATCCTCTCCAGAGTTCGAGGCGGAAATAAGATTCAGAGTTCACAAGGCACAAGAAGTTCAAATGCAGAAATAAAACGAAACAAGTAGAAATAGAACCTTTCAAGTAGGAGAAAAGTTGCTTGTAAAAACAAACAGGCAATTAGGAAGTAAGCTGACACCCTTGTGTGTTGAAGAGACAGTAGAGGCCGACTTGGGGACAACGGTTCTCATTAAAGGGAGGGTGGTCCATAAGGACAATTTAAGATAGGTTTAGTTTAAAATTTTCTCTCATTTTAATTTTTTTCGATTTTCTAGGATTTTGATTGCGCTACTTTCGGTTGTGGCAACCACAGCCAAACTAACCGATTACTCCGGATATGACTGAAGAAACAGAGCATACCTTGCATATCCCTGAATATCTACTACGAGTCATAGCAAACTATTTCAAGGATAGAGAATTGCTATACCACACAGAGGAAGATCCAAAAAAGTACATCACAAGGGGAGTTCCACAAGGGTCGGTGCTGGGGTACTTCTCTGGAACGCCATATAGGATGGTATTCTGGAAATTGAGCGGCCATAAAGGTTCGATATTATAGAGTATGCGGATGACATAGCTATAGTAGTAGTAGCCAAGAAACTTGCGGACGTGGCAGCCAAGTGTAATAAGACCATCGAAAGAACCAAGACGTGGTTGCAGATGGCTGGATTTCAACTAGCCGAACACAAACGGAGGCGGTACTAATGAGTAGCCGCAAAAAGATTGAGAGCCTAGAAATGGGTAGTAGGACAATGATTACGCCCGGCCATATATAAAATAATTGGTAGTCCTTCTGGATCATCGGCTCTATTTCAAGGAACATCTGATATATGCAAGTGATAAAGCCACCAGAATAGGAGCAGCCTTGGCAAGGTTAATGCCAAACACTGGAGGTCCAAGGCAGCATGTAAGGAAACTACTAGCCAGCGTTCATACCTCCATTCAAATGTACGCAGCAGCCATTTGGGCTCCAGCAACAACTTCCAAAACGTATATAAGAGGTGTCACAATGGCGTACAGGCTAACAACAATGGAAGTATACTGCTGTGCATTTAGGACTATATCCACTGATGTTGTCAGCGTTATCGGGGAACGGATGCCAATAGATATCGCCGTAAGAGGCTGCGCCTATTCGAAACCGGAATATCCAAGGCAAAATGGATCCAGCCAAAATTGAGTCAATCAGAAAGAACTCACAAAATGAATGGCAGGAAAGATGGGATATGTCCACCAAAAGACGGTGAACTCAAAATAAATATTTATTATTTTTATTTGTTTACTATTTATTATTACTGATAAAAATATATATTAACTTAGTTGCTTGTTCATTTTTACTATAGCAACTATATTTATTTTTATTTGTTTATTGCAACATACTTTACAAATAAGTTTATAAAATATTGGATGGTGTAGGACAATGAGGCTATTTACTCCTGTTGTATAAAAATTGTTTATATTAAATTAAGTAGGCCCTAAGGCTTCTTTGATTAATATTATCGTGTCTTTTTCTCTGCAGTCAAATATTATTTCGGATTTATCAATTTTGGAAATGGGGCAGTCAAGCATGATGTGCGAATCTGTTAATGATGTAGGGCATTCAGAGCATTGAATTGGGTCCATTTTAGTAAAATAATGGCTACTGCTAAATATCGTCCTGCCCAGACGAACTCTTGCCAAAGTAATACACTCTTCCCTTGTGAAGTTCTTATTATAGCCCTGCCGAATTGGAAGCGGATTATGTGTCTTAAGAAAAGAACCTGATGATTCACACTTGTCATATATTTCCTTTTTTAAATATGCAATAAAGCGACTTATTATCAAAGTGTCTAAGCAAGGAATCTTAGCAACTAATGGCAGTTATATTGCCTGCTTCCCTGCTGCATCTGCATATTCATTCCCAGGTATCCCCAACATGGCCAGGTATCCACATGATTTTTATAAAGCTTTCTATTTCTAAATTTTGGTATGTATACTTATAGGCACTTCCTTTCGGATAAGATACGACCAGTCTATAGAGTGTTATTTCTGGTACAAAATTTGACTTTACTTCAGAAAAAAATTGTCTGAAAATCACAGGGTTAATGCCATTTTTTACATATTGGCACAAATATGTATCAATGTTGATGTTGGAAATAGAGTTTCTGGTTGTTGTTTTCTTAGGTTGTTGTGGAATCGGAATGTTACGTTCAATAAGCTAAGTCAAGATGTTGTTAATCTCACACAATTTTTCGGCAATGGAGGGATATTTTTCACTATGTTTTAGTTTCTCCCAAAAAGGATTGTATAGTCCATGTGATTTGATGGTAAGCGCTTTAGCTCCAAGTCTGACCGCCCTATTTTCAAGCAGCCACTTAAAATTATGAAGACGTGCTTCAACTTCAAGGCGTCTATAGGCATTGATGCTAGAATTCCAGTAGCTGTGCTGAAACATTTTCTAAGAGTTGTTTCCAATTTTTTTATATTGGTTGCCGTAGTCCAACCATAGACTGTTATGCAATGCATAATTATACCAGATGTTAGAGCTCTGCAATGTCCAACGTATCAATATGTGAACCCTTTTTTCTAGAACATATCACTTTTAAAAGATTATTTATCGTACTTGATTTGTTAACCAGATATTTTGTATGCTCATTCTATAAAACTGATTTGGTAAAAATTATTCCAAGAAATCTCAATTGGCTTTTGACTGGAATTTGCTCATCTCTCACATTAATCGTTCTAGTGTAGCAGTTATGTTTACGACAAACGTGTAGAATTTCACAGTTATTAATAGGAATCCTTGCTCCTCTGCTTATTGCCCATTGGTATATTTATTTATCAAATCTCCGAAAGTTGTCCGTTACTTCAGTGTTTGTACCAGAAACTATTGCAAAGATGTTATCAGTATATATACCAAAAAAATCGATCCCCTTACAATTTTTGAGCGCTTTAACCAGTGAATTTGCGTAAACGTGGTAAAGAATTACAGACAGGGGTGACCCTTGTATGATGCCATTTTCCAGTGGATATATTTGTGGCAGATGTCCATCAATCCTTATAGTAATGTGTCTATTGGTAAGAAATGATAGAATAACTTGAAGCATTTTTTTGGTATACCCCATTCGTGAAGCTCCTTGATCACAAAAATAGATATTACACCATCGAGTGCTTTTTTTAGATCTGCAGAGATTATAACACTATGTGTTCTTTTCATAAAATTTTTTTTTAAGCTGCGATTCCAATTGATGTCATAAGGTGTGTACACCATAATTTGGTAAATATGCATGCTGTTCTCGAAATAGTTTTTCTTTTGAATGTCAATATACGCTTTGAAATTATTTTTTCTAAAATTTTGGATAACACTGGTAGCAACATTATGGGACAGTATCCTTGAAGTAGATTAGGATTTTTTCCAGGTTTAGGTATAGGCGATAAAACCGCAATTTTCCAGTCATGCGGAAAAATACCTGTTACAATAATATTGCTGTAGAGTGCATTTTTAATCATAGAATATGTGATTTTATCTGTACACGGACACCTTTGCAGCTGTTCAGAACGGTGTTAAGCTCAGAAAGAGTGACCTCTTTGGTTACATTTGTGATTTCAGGCGTAATATCAGGCCATAAGTCAATGTCTATTGCTAGTTTCTTAGTAATTAAATCACGATTAAAGTAGTCGTTAGAAGCCACATTGCTGGAATTTTAAACTAAAATGAGTAACTTAAAAACACCACCACCTGAGGGGTCCAAAGAAAAAATACTAAATCTTGAATCGCAAAACACATAATTGCTCGAAAAAATCCTAAACTAAGAAAAATTATGCTCATTGTTGAAAAACGAGTTATCTGTACTCAAAAGTGAGAGTGTAAAACTTAAATCAACCGAAAATTATACCAACACAAAAATGATTGATAACGAAAAAAAGTATGAGACTGATGAAGATGAACTAGCCAGAGAGACGGACTGGATCCTCAAAAAGAAAAGACCAACCAAAAAACGGAAGGCAGAGACCTCTCCGGAAGTGATCACACAAAGTGGACCTACAGTTTCAAGTGCTAAAGTGATGGTTACTACTAGTAAAATAGCTCGACCTCCTCCAATTGTTGTCAGCAGTACAAAAGATTTTAAGAAATTACACACCCAGCTTATTGCAACTATAAAAAACAAGTTCTTTGTGAAACTTGTTAATAATGGTGCATACAGAGTAATAACTTTTGACTCTTCTGACTATCGGGCTGTTACGAAGTTGTTAACTAATGAAAGTATCCCTTGGTTCAGCTATGAAGACAAGCAAACCAGGCCAATAAAAGTAATGGTAAGAAATCTGCACCATTCGTGTGACCAGGAATCCATTATAAGTGATTTGAATAATCAAGGCCTCAAAGTAATTAGTGCTATTAGCAAACTTAAATGGAAGACGAAGGAACCGCTTGATATGTTCGTTCTGACATTCGACTCTTCTGAAGATGTGAAGAAAATTCACGAAATCAAAAACATAAAGTGCAAAAGTTGCCAATCATTCGGCCACACAAAATATTTCTGTGGGAAACCTCCACGATGCGTCAAATGTGCTGGCAAACATATATCTTCAGAGTGCCAAAAGCCAATAGCTGATAAACCCAAATGCTGCAATTGTGGTGAGTCACACCCAGCAAATTATCGTGGCTGTGTAATTGCGAAAGAATTACAAAAAATCAGATCGAAGAAGACAACTTTTGTTAAAACGAAGGATCGCGATAATAATCAATTTGCTGCGTCAAAAAATGTCCCCACCAAAATTGGATCATCTACGAGTACTAAAGCAGCATGCTATGCTCAAATAACGAAAGGCTCTGCCCCCAATTTTGCCCCACAAAGCACCGATGCGCTGTCAATAATCTTGGCAAAGCTAGACCGCCAGGAAAAAATGTTCAAAGCATTGGAATTGCGCTTGGGAGCCCTGGAGCACAACATGCAATTTTTAAATTATGACTGATTGTCTAAGACTGATTTTATGGAACGCAAATGGTTTAGCCAAATACAAAAATGAGCTGGAAGTCGTGCTTAACAATGAAGATATTGATATATGCTTAATTGCTGAAACTCATTTTACTAAGCAATCCTTTAAAAAATACGCGATTTACCATACAATACATCCTGACAATTGTGACGGGGGTGGTAGCGCAGTCATAATCAAAAGCTCCATTAAATATCACTTAGAGGACCAAATCAGCACAAATGAGTTTCAAACCACATCCGTTTCCGTTGAAACTTCCAAACAACCACTGGTTCTAACTGCTTTATATAGTCCACCTAGGCACCAGTTGAAATATGAAGACTATTTGTCTCTTTTTAATCGTTTCCATGGTCGTTTTATAATTGGAGGCGACTTCAACGCAAAACATACGTTTTGGGGCTCAAGGCTCACCACGACAAAAGGAAGAGAATTATTCAAAGCCATGCAGCGTACATGTTGTAATTCTATTTCAACTGGTAAACCAACATATTGGCCATCGGATACTAGCAAAGTACCAGACTTAATTGACTTCTTTGTGTACAAAAACATTCCTGCAGCGCATTTAACTATCACTGAAGGATTTGACCTGAGTCCTGACCATGCGCCGGTGCAATTGGTAATTTCCCAAACCCCAACATGAAATCAACACACATCAACGTTAGTAAATGCTTGTACTGACTGGAATTACTTTGAAGTGCAGCTAGAACAATTAGCCAAGTTTGATTCTATTGTTACCAGTGAGCAACTTGATGATGCTGTACTCCACTTTACACAGCAAATACAGATGGCAGCGTGGAATAGTACGCCCACACTAAGACTTGTTCTGCACGGGAAAAAATATCCACCTTTTATTAAGAGCTTAATTGCAAATAAACGGAACCTACGGAAACGTTGGCAACAATCCAGATCTCCAGCAATCAAATCGAATTTAAACTTAGCCAGTAAACATTTACACACAGCAATCCAGACATTCAATAATGACACATTTAATCGATTTCTGATGGATCTTACAGCTGACAATACCACAGAATACTCTTTGTGGAAGGCGGCTAAATCATTCAGCATGCCAATACAACACTGTGCTCCAGTTAAAATCAACGATACACTGTGGGCCAAAACAAGCGCGCAAAAAGCAAAGTTGTTTGCTGAACATCTTGAAAAGACCTTTAGTCCAAATGAAAGAAATGATGAAATAGTTATAAATGAAATTTGGCTAGAGTGCGATACCCACATTACTCAAGTAACTCCCGAAGAAGTTGGTAAACAAATTCATAAAATGAAACTAAAAAAATCGCCAGAATTTGACTTAATATCGACGGAAGTTCTTCGTAAACTGCCCAATAATTGCGTCTCTTATCTGTCTGATTTAATTAATATGTGCTTCAGGTTGTGGCATGTTCCTATATATTGGAATTTCTCGGAGGTAATCATGGTACCCAAGACTGGGAAATCACTCAACGACGTATCATCGTAGAAGCCAATATCCTTACTGCCAGCATTGTCAAAACTATTTGAAAAATTGCTTTTAACGCGTTTCATGCCAAAAATTGAGAATAAAAACTTGCTTCCCGCTCACCAGATTGGTTTTAGGAAAAATCATTCGACAACTGATCAAATCCACATAGTTGTGAATATGGTCGAAACTACGTTGGAAGGGAAAAAAGTGTGTTCCGCCGTATTCCTAGACGTTTCACAAGCTTTCGATAAGGTGTGGCATGCAGGTCTATTACAAAAGCTGCGGACATTGTTGCCAATGCAATATTACGAGGTGCTTTCATCATACCTTGATGACAGGTACGTTAAGTACGAAAACGCCCAATCTTCTTTGAAAAAAATTTGTGCTGGTGTACCGCAAGGGAGCATCCTGGGGTCTCTGCTGTACCTCCTTTATACATACGGCCTACCAACAGCAAATCAGCAAGTAACCGACACATTTCTGGGCGAAACTGGTGTTCTGGCTACAGGTAACACTATCGAAGACGCGACGGCTAAACTACAAGAGGCTGTTAATTGCATTGCTTCATGAGCTAGGAAATGGCGCATTAAGTTAAACAAAACCAAATCAGCGCATATAGTTTTTTAATTGAAAAATACACCTTACAAACCGATTTTCATGGATGAGTTAATAATCCCACATGTCAACGAAGCCAAATACCTGGATATTACAGTCGACGCCAAATTGCGCTGGAAAGCTCACGTAAAGAAAAAACGAGAGGAGCTTGACCTGAAATTCAACAAATTGTACCACCTTATTGGCAGACAATCTACCCTGTCAATTCACAACAAACTAATGGTGTATAAACAAATACTGAAGCTGACCTGGACCTATGGCATCCAATTTTGGGGATGTGCTAGTGAAATATATATTGCCACTATCCAACGTTTTCAAAATAAAGCGCTGCGATGTATTGTTAATGCACCATAATATGTTAGAAATAGCGATCTCCATCGTGATCTTGGCATGCCAACTGTCACTGATGTGACAAAAAAAATTTGCCATTTCTCACAAACAGCGACTGAAATCGCATGTCAACGATGCAGCATCCAGTTTACTTCTGATGACTCCGCAGCGTAGGCGGCTAAAACGGAAAACAGTGTCAGACCTAATGGAACTCGAGTAGCAGATATTTTATTTATATGTTATATGTTAGCATTTCTTTTAATTGTTTAATTTATTCGAACAAAATTGCTAGTTAGTATTACCAGTATTTACTAGATGCAATTATAAAACGTTTCTGTATATGGTATAAGATTCGTTAATAAAAAAAAAATAATAAAAATATTTGAACTAATGGAGCTCCAAAATTTTGCAAATTATCAGCAATATCTTTCGGGTGAGTTATGATATTATTTTGAATAAATATAGACGGAAAATTTTGAGACTCTAGCAGTCCTTATGTTCTTCCACAGAATCCAAATATCCATCATTGTGTTCAACTTCTTTAAAAAATTTGTCCAAGTTGTATGTTTCGCTTTTTTGGATTCCCTCTTAACTTTGGCACATATTCTTCTGTAGTTGATGCAGGCTTGTTGACTTCTTACTCTCCAGTATCGCTTCCAAGCTTTGTTTTTTTCTCGAATTAATTTAGCAATATCAGAATTGAACCAAACTGGACTATTAGGTTAAGTAGGAGTGGCCGCCCAATTTGCCAAAAGCACACTTGAGCACACATAATGGACCATTGTGATACCACGGTGTGGCGCCGTTCAAGCACTGACGCAAGAAGTTCCCATACTTGGGATGGTGATAGTCAGCGCAAGGACAGCGCCTGGAAAGGCACGACTCCGCCGTCATGTTTCAGGAAACCATCCTGATACTTTGATTAACCTGGCTATGTCCCTTATATTAATGGATGACAGCTCTGTCAGGCTTGTAAGAAATGGGGCACCAAAGGTGCGAATTCTTGTTCTGCTCAAGGATGGGCAGTGGGATAAGAGGTGGAAAACCGTCTCGTCCTCCTCCTCGAAGCCACAGCCTCGGCAAAAGTCATTTGAGGGTAGGCCCAGTATTTCTGCGTGCTGTCCCATTATGCAGTTTCCGGTCAAAACCGACACAGTTGTCTACTGTGATACGCGATCAAGTCGAAGAAGTTGATTGGTTCTGTTTTTGTCCATGCTTGCCCAAGTTAGTCTAGCCGTGTGGCAGGATTCCTCGTTAGCCCAGGATTTGTAGGCGTCAGCCAGATATTTCCGTTTGATTTCGAGCTTGGCTGTTGCCAGTGGAATGCCGATGTTTACAGAGGGGTGAATGTCGTGCATTAGCGTGCCTGCCTTGGCAAGCTCGTCCGCCTCACAGTTTCCCGGGATTTCGCTACGTCCGGGAACCCAGACTAGGTGCACCCGAGAGTAACTTGCAAGCTCATTTAAAGATGTTCGACATTCATGAACTAGTCTTGATGTGGCCGTGGAGCCAAAAAGAGATTTAATGGCGGCCTGGCTGTCTGAGAAGATAGATACGTCAACTGCGCCGATATCACTACTCAGCATCCATTTGGCTGCGTGGTAAATGGCCATGACCTCAGCTTGAAAAACGCTCCTATGGTCTGGGAGACGTAGGGAGATGTTTAAGTCCAGCTTGTCGGAATAAATACCGCTGCCGACTCTACCTCCAAGCTTGGAACCGTCGGTGTAGATTTCGACTGTTTCACCGAAGATTCGGTTTTCTGAAGTCCAGTCGTTTCTACTTGGAATATTGAGGTCGAATTCCCTGATCAAATCGGGATAGACCGACATATAATCGATAAAGTTGGGGACAAGTAGATCCTGATTCAGAATTGAAGAATGGCCCGTGAGGGTTATGCGCCAGTGCGAAAGGGCGTTAAGTCTAATCGGTCAGCTTGGCTTGTTGCTTAACCAGAATCCCCGAGGGGAGCCAGTGAAGCATGGCTGAAAGGGCTTTCGTAGGTGTGCTACGAAGAGCGCCAGTGATCAGTAGAGCAATGGATCTTCTGATTCTATCGAGGGGTTTGATATTGCAGGCTTTTTCGAAAGCTTGCCACCAGAAGACCGACCCTTATAATATGTTTGGTTCAACGATGGCCGTGTACAGCCAGAGCACGACTCAGGGACGACGTCCCCATCGTGCACCAACTGCTCGTTTACAGCAGTATATAGCGCATGTTGCCTTACGTGCCCTCTCAGCTAGATTGGCTTTCCAATTAAGCTTTGTGTCGAGAATCAGGCCTAAGTACTTAACGTGTGTGCTTAAAGAGAGCGGAGTGCCGTTTAGACTAGGCATTGTAAACTTTGGAATTTTGTACTTCCTAGTGAAAAGCATAGTCTCGGTTTTGGATGGGTTAACCCCAAGTTCGAATTAACGACAACAGTACGACACAATAGAGAGTGAATAGTTAAGTTTTTCGGAAAGTGTTTGGGGGAATTTGCCGGATGCCGCGATTGCTATGTCGTCCGCATAGGCTATCACTTTGCATCCAGTAGATTCCAATCTCACCAGTAGTGTGTTAACTGCCAGGTTCCAGAGGAGGGGTGATAAAACACCCCCTTGTGGCGTGCCCCTGTTAACCACCCTCCTTGATTGGGCACTGGCGATCGTGGAAGAGATGATTCTAGATTTTAGTAGAAGCTCTATAAATTTAAGAAGGCCTGAATTCAAGTTAAGGTTATAGAGTGCGGAAATGACAGCGTTGGGGCATACATTGTTGAATGCTCCCTCGATGTCCAGAAATATGGCAAGTGTGAATTCCTTGTACGCCAAGGATCTGTCAACTTGAGAAATGAGAGAATGAAGTGCTGTTTCAACCGATTTGCCTTTAGAGTAAGCGTGTTGAGATACAGAGAGAAGAGAAGGGTTGATCGATGTGTAGGTCAAGAGCTCTTTCTAGAAACTTAAGAATAAAGGATGTTAGACTTATGGGTCTGTAATCCTTAGGTTTGGTGTGTGAGGCCTTCCCAACTTTTGGGATGAAGACGACCCGAGCCGTGCGCCAGCGTAAGGGAATATATTGCAATCTGAGGCTTGCATTATATATTTGTAGCAACCATGGAATCTCTTCCCCATTTTGGATATCGGCAGGAATGATGCCGTCCGGTCCGGACGACTTGTATGGCTTAAAGGTTTGAATGGACCACTCAAGGTGACTTTTTGTCACTTGGAATGTGAGGAGGCTATCATTGGAAACCTGCTCCACGTGGTAAAGTGCTTGATCCGCTGAGGCTAAACTCCCTGGGAAGTGGGTGTCTAGTAGGATATCAAGAGTTTCGGCGCTTGAGTGAGTCCAGCTGCCATCTGGTTTTTGGATACAGTCAAGGGCTTTGTTAGAGGAGTAGAGATGTTATGTACATAATTATATATACATAATTATAGTTATGTATTTAGTTAATTCAGAATTGCACCAACAAATACTTTGACTCTCTAATGTACTCCAAAATCAACAAAAATATTATGAATGTCTTTAGCTCAATGGTTCACGCGTTGGTCTATAGTTTTTGTGGCTTAGGGTTCGAGCCCCAGCAAAATGCTGTGTTTTATCGGATTTTTTTTTATATTAATAATCATTTTTATAAATAGTAGTAAAAGTATTTTACTATTTTCCATAAATTAACCAGTATTATATCATTTTACTAGACCAAAACTAGAGCAGAATTATTTCATGCCTGTTATAGAAGAATACTGGAAACGGTAGAGTATTATGAAATTCAACCTTGACAAATCATATACATACATACAAAAATATGTATGCATATATTTATCTTTTGATCATTTTGGCATGTAGCAAATTGTGCCATAAAAATAATGAAATGAAATGAAAATAAAAGCGTCATTTCTCGTATAGGAGTTTTTGTTGTATGATGTGCGGTGTGGCTCCTTTAAATATAAAGTGAAGCAGATTTAGAATTGAATTTGTCATGAAATTTTGGATATGTCAATATTTCCAGTATGGACAAATATCAGCACAATTTACTCTTTCTATCTTATATTTCATATTTTCGCTTTAGCAGCATGTGATAAACATATTTTTAGTCTATCCGAAGAAAGAATAATTATGCACAAAAAACCAATTTTACTAAAATTAGTGTTAATATTTTTATATTCATAAGTGCGTCTGTTGCCCATTCCATAAGAAAATGTATCTAAATAATTTTTAGATTAAGGGAACATTCAACAAAATCAAGGTATTAACTTTTTCTTTTTACTTTGTCAGATCAGCTTGAAATACTATAACCACATTCTATTACAAATTAAACCACTCGTACGTACATGAATATGTGCATACATATCTATGAACACTGTTTCTCCGCATTAGATAGTATATGATGTACATGTTTAAAGTAAATTTTATGAAATTCAATATCTAATATTAAATGCATATGTTCTTATTATACATTGATTTACAAAGTTTTGTAAATAAAACCGTATACAATACAATAACCTATATATAAACATTTATTTCCTATGGAAAAATGTAGTTCTACCATGATTGTGTTCCAACGCATAATAAACCACTTCATAATCTAAAATTATTATAATCAAAAATCTATAAAAAATTATTTCAATTGTTTAAAAATCCAATAAATTTTAAATTTATATTAGGATAAATAATGTTTAGTAAAACATATTTTAATATTTTTTATTTATTTTTATTTTTTTTCTTCCTCTATATATTACAGTCTATAACAATTATATTAAGTAATATTTTGTGCAGGTTTGGATTGAATATGCTCTTTTTGCCAATGCCAAAAGAACTCCATTTATTTATCTGTTTATTAAATTTTCTCTATTTATCCATCATTTTATTTATGTTTATAATTAATTATTTATTTTGTTATTGTTATGTATTTATTTTTTTAAACCTTCCTGTAAGTTCTGCAGGGGTAATTCGCTTCAATCTTCTTGGAGTTGCACCCTCCGTGTCTGCTGCTCTACACAGTTTCAGGTGTTGATGGCCTCTCTGTCGGTGTATGTATATGTTTGGTGCTGCATTTTGTGATTGTGTCCTTGATGGTTTCAATGTGTAGGTCACGGTGTATAACCTCGTTCGGGATATACCATTCAGCATTTCTAATTGTTCGTAGTATTCTTGACTGCAGTCGTTGTATTAAATTTAAATTTGATATGCTAGCAGTGCCCCATATCTCGATTCCATATTTCCAGATAGGCGCTATTATTGTCTTGTACTCGTATATTATTAGTTTGTTGTAGAGAGATAGTCTAGATGCTCGTCCAAGTAGCCAGCTTAACTGTCGGTACTTATTTTTTGCATCGTTTCACTTGTTAATGATGTGCTGCTTCCAAGTCAATTTTTCGTCTATGGTTATTCCAAGATATTTTGCAGCAGAATGAGCTTTAATTTTTTTGCCCTTTATAGCAAGGCTTTATTTGGTCGATTTTCTGTTTGTATATACAACTTGTACAGTTTTGTCTTTATTTATCTCTATTCCCCATAAGTCACACCATGCTACTACATTGTCTAATATATGTTTATATTGCATTTGTATATTGTATTTGTTGCCCATTTTTCGTCATTGTGTGAGGCCAATAAAACTGTATCGTCTGCGAATGTTTCTATCATCGCATTGCTTTTCGTTGGAATTGGTGTATCTGCTGTGAATATTAAGTATAGTAGAGGTCCTAATACGCTGCCTTGTGGCACTCCAGCTGTCATTGGTAGGATGTCTGAGCAATCCTCGTCATATTTTATGTAGAATTGTCGTTCGCTTATATAGCTCTTTAAAATATCATAATAATTTTGTGGAAATATTCGCTTAAGTTTATATAGAAGTCCTTTGTGCCACACCTTGTCGAATGCTTTTGCAATGTCCAAGTATACAACTACGCAGTATTTTTTGTTGTCTATACTTTCAAGGATTTTGTTTACAACCCTGTGGACCTGTTGCACAGTTGAGTGCTGTCTTCTAAATCCAAACTGATGGCTGGGTATTAAATTTTTTGTTGTTAAGATTGGCTCTAATCTGTCCTGTAGTATCCTTTCAAATACTTTCGATAGTATTGGCAATAGACTGATAGGTTGGTAAGAAGTTATTTTGGTGGCATCTTTTCCTGGCTTGCAGATGGCTGTTATCTGTGCAACTCCATAAGCGAGAGAAATACTTAGTTTCTAGCATGCAGTTAAATATATTTCGGATATATATTATAGCTATATCAGGCATTTCTTTTAGCATTTTCCCGCTTATCAGATCATATCCTGGCGCCTTTTTGTCTTTTAATTTTTTAATTTTGTTTTTGATTTCTGCCACTGACGTCTTTTTTGTTTTGGATTTCGGGATATTTATTACATTGTCAAGATGAGTGGTTTGATTGTCCATTTCGCTTGTAAATATTTAAAAGGAAATGTTTGGCCAGTGTGTTGGCTTTGTCTTTACTTGTTTTCGCCCATGTACCGGTTTGTGTTTTCATAGGAGGTTTGAGTATTATTGCACCAGTGAGTTTTTTCGTAGCCTTCCAAAGAGAATAATTTGTTGATGTGGTCGTTCCCAAGTTCAGCATATGTTTTTCGAATTCCTTTTCTCTGTTTTTCTGAAGTAAACTTTTTAATTCATTTGTTGCCTTGTTTAGGTTGCGTTTATCTTCCGGATTCCTAGTGATTTGCCATATTTTCCGGAGCTTCCTTTTCCATTTAATTTTTCCCTTGATGAACGCTGGTGTAGTGTCCGTATTTGCTAACGTTAGCTTCGGTGTTGAAGCTGTGATTGCTTCGATGACGCTATCATTGAAGTATGCGATTGCGGAATCGATTTCATTTTTTGTTTTTAATCGTATTTCTATTTTTAGTTGTTTTTCCAGTGCTAGACGAAAATTATTCCAGTCAGTTTTATTGTTATCGATGCCTGAAAAAAGTCTTGTCTCTATTGATCCTAGTAATGTCATTAGGATTGGGGAGTGGTCTGAGGATAATTCTAAACATGATTTAATAGTCAGCTGTTTATGAAGAATATTTTTGTGATGCAGAAGTCTATTAAATCTGGTTGTTTTTTTGTATCTGTTGGCCAGTATGTTGGTTCACCAGTGCTAATGAATCGATCATTACTATATCGTAAAGCTTTAAGTAACTCGCGTCCTTTTGCGTTTGTCAACCTTGATCCCCATAAAACATTTTTAGCGTTATAGTCACCTCCGGCTAAATAGCGATTCCCCAGTTTTTTTAAATAGTCTAGAATTTGTTCTTTTGTGTTGTTATATTTTGGTGGACAATAGACAGCAGATACTACGATTTGTCCTTTCGAGTATTTTAGTGCTATTGTGGTTCTTGAAGGTTCCCTTTTTTATATGCGTCAAGGTCAATGTAATTCATATTTTTTTTTATAATGATCGCCGTTCCACCGTGAGATTTGTTGTCAGGATGATTTGTGTAATGGATGTCAAAATTAGGGAATTTAACATATGGTTTGTCTGTCGCATGTGTTTCCGAGATTAACATTACATCAATTGAATTATTTATTAGGAAAGTCTTTAGTTCTAGTTCATGGCGCGACAGTCCATTTGCATTCCATATTGCCAAATTTATTTTATTTACTGCGTTCATCTATTTTGCATACAAGCATAGTTACTATGTTCATCATACTGGTCATTTGATTTATTAGTTGTTTCATCATTATTTTTAATTCGGATAGATCGTTATTGTTTGATATTATTTCATATGTGCTGTTGCTTTTTATTTGATTTGGCTCCTGTGATATTGTTTCCATTTGTGCAGCTTGAGCGTATGAAATACCAGAGATGATTTTCTGGCCATTTATTTTTGTATTGTGATTGTTTTGGTTTGTTTCAATATTGATGTGTTCATTTGTTTCTTTTTTGCGAAGTGTAGGGAATCTTTGGACTTGTAGAGCTTTATATATCGCACATCCTCGCTAGTTTGCCGTGTGGTTTCCACCTCAATGAACGCATTTAATATTTACTCTATCTGGCAGTAGTTTTTTGTGTGGCCGTACTTTTGGCAATTTGTGCATTGGGGAATTGTTCTCTTTTGTCGGGGTGGCTCAAAGCTAATTTATTATATTGTAAGAAATGGTTGCCCAATTATCTTCTCAATTCAAGTCCTACCCTTATGATTTCTACAGTGAACCCAACTGGTTTAGATTGCCCTTCATCAGAATCATTGCTTTCATCGTGATTGTGTTTCATGAATTATGTTAATTATTTCATGTTCATTCAGTTCATCAGCCATTATTTCGTTAATATCTGCCCCAGCTAAATCTTCAAAACCTTCCCCTCCTATAGTATGGGCTAACTCAGTGATCTGAGAATATTCATGGTCTATCGTCTTCACTTTCAACAACATCCGGCCATATTTCTTTCCAGCAGGCGTTGATCGCTGATTGATTGATCTGAGTGTATAGCAGTCAAACATACTTAACACAATCTAAAATTGTAACTTTCTTCCAAGCATCCATCAGAGTAAGAGATTCATCATTCTCAGTTATATCATTAAGATATACCTGTATGTTTTCTTGATGTACAGTGCTTTAAAGGTCGAAATTATCCCTTGATCTAACGGCTGTAATAAGGAAGTTGTATTCTTTGGTAAAAAAGATACTTTTATATTTTCGTGTTGCAAATCTGGAAGGTGACCTAATGCATAATCAATTAATAGAAGAGCCTTTAACGGCCACCCTTTTTAGTTAAAGAATAATTTCTGACAGCTGGAACAAATAACTCATGGAACCATTCATTGAAGGCTATGGCAGCGACCCATGCTTTTCCATTAGACATCCAATAGACGGGCTAGGTTTTTGATGTTTATTCCTTTGAATGAGCGTGGTGATTTTGATTTGTTAAACACCAATGGTATCATCACATAATTGCCTGAAGCATTGCAACAGAAAAGAATTGTTACACGACTTTTCGCTACTAGCTGCTTTGTGATCTTTGGCTATAAAGGGTCTTTCCGGCATTTTTTTTAATCTCTCGAACCACCCATGGCTTACGGAAAAAGATACCTTCTTTTCATCGGAAGAAGTTAACGGCAACTGATTCTTAAGTTAAGAAATCTTCAAAACTTTATTGTAACAGTATGGTATCGATCGGGATTCGCTTTTGAGTTTGGCCTTCTATCCATATCACTAAGGCTTTCTGCATATTTTCCATTGCTGCAAGTTCCAGCTGCTCCACTTTTTGTAATGGAGTCTTCATTTTTTCTTAGCTTGGCTTCCTACATGGAGTAAAAATTAGCAATCCGATTAATATTTGAATTTTAGTTTATAAAGAAATAACTTTTCTTTTCATTTGATCTATTTTCAAATCCTTTGGCATTAAAGAACTTTAAAAAATTTACGCAAACTATAACTATGCCTGAAAACTATAAGTGTTGAAAACTAACCAGTTCAAAAGAAAAACGCACAATAATATATATAAGCATAGCTAGCTGCTAAAATGATTCTGCACTATGTAGTTGGATGAACCAGAGAGCTTCACTGATATTATATTATGGTGATTCCCCTAAATGTATATATTTTACAACACCGGGAATCTTCCGTTGATTTCATCAGTGTTATCAAAGGAATAAAATTCAAAAATTTCACTAAATTTTTGGAGCAGAATTTTTACCATTTTTTAAATCGGTAACTTTATAAACTGTGTAAAACCGAACTCGTGTAAAACAACTGCCATGTAAATCAGGGGATAAGTGTATAGTAATTTACGGAATATTTGATACTCGGTATTCATGTCACCTGATAAGCTCATTAGAAAAAAAGTATAACATCGAATTTATAACAATCATTCCAGTATCCACTTCCGTATAAAATGCCAAAAATGCTAGTAGTAACAATTCAATTTATTATGTTATCTCTAAACCAACTGAAAAAATTATTTGTAAACCAATTTTGTTTTTATTAAATACTTTTTACTATTTCGAATGGTGCACTTAATTTGCTGTTTCACATGCATCTACCCAATCATTGTAAACATCGATGGGCTCCGATAAAAAATGAATCGATGTCTGATAATCCTCCAGGAAAACTCCACATTCAGTATTTCTACTCTTATCCCTAAAAAGAGAGAACAAATTTCAAATACATAGTTATCAAACATGACAGTAATAATTCTCCTTAATTTATAAAAATTAAGTTGAAATCTCTACATTTTTTAATGGTAAAATATTTGTACACTTACAAACACTTTACCATTACAAAAAAATTAAAAATTATTTATAATACTTTCCTTATATATAGAATTTAATACATATGTATATAAACGACACAATAACCATTAAAATATATATATATATATATATATATATATATATATATATATATATATATATATACTACGTTGGCAACGTAGCCAGAATTGCACGTTGCCAACGTAGTAACAAACTGACCACTTTGTCAATAGAAAAATCGAGGCAGAAGACCGTATTCTCGCTACAAAATAAAAGCTCTCGGTTCGCTTCTTGACAACGAAAATCATTACCTTACGAACAGTAAAACATAAGAGAAACGAATGTTATTTTTCTATTGTGTTTGGTCGCGATGTTGTACAAATTTAATTTTAAATAGTAGAAGAAGAGCTCTTCCTTTGCATATTTTTAAATGATTGAGGATTGTGAGATCCGTGCTGGATTTGCCCGACATCCCATCGGCCGCGTCCCCAGGTGGCGGATAGGGGGACCCTTGGTAGGCAAATGACATTACTTCTGAACCTCTTAGGAGGGGCGGAGTTATGGCTGCCTGTCTCACAATGATGGTATAGAGAATGGGTACCATCCGAGTACCAAACTGGCTAGGGAAGAGTCCCGAACAAAAACCACTGTCTGGCGATGGACAACATTAGGTTAATTACTCCAGGTGGAACCCACGCATGTGGAAATCCACCCGCTTCGGCGGCAGGGCCACGGATTCTGGAGGCCCGAACCATCGCTAAAGTCTCTCGCCTTTAACAGCGAGAGCGCATCCTGGAGGAGACGGGGATTGTTACCGCAATCTCTGCTTCTTCAGAGACGGAGGAACGTACCCTGGATCCAGAGGGCCTGCGTCGGGAAGTCACCACAGTGGCGGAACGACCGACCAGTGGTTCTAGGGCAACGCGAACTTAAGCGAGGAGACAGAGAAAGAAGCGGCTTATTAGGCTCGTGCAGGAGAAATCCTCACGTGGCTCTGCCGGCCCTTCTGTGTCGACTCCCTCCACAAGGCCCAGGTCGGCGGAAGTGACACCCACGGAAGCCACCGAGCCTGCGGAGGGATTGACCGCACCGAAAGCTCGCTCGCGAGGTAAGCGGCGGAAGATTGTTGCTGAAAACAGCATTCCCACCTGCCCTGCAGCTGTTACTGCGAGAAGGCTAACGGCCCGCAACCAATGGCGGTGATTGGTAAGCTGGGGCCTGACCATCAGCTAACTGATGCAGAAATAAAACACTGCAAAGGTCATCTGATGCGTCGCGTCATTGCCTCCGGTCTTGAAGCTAACGCGAAGGGCTATGAGACAAAGGACGGCACTCTAAAGGTGTCGTGCGCGTCTGAGGCCAACTATGATTGGCTCAGGGGTGCAGTCAATGACGTGCCCCCTATGGGGACCACTCGCTTCGCGGTCTATAGCGAAGCAGGCGTGTCCCTCAGGAAGGCCATCTGCTGGATTCCGGATCCCGATCTGACGATCACAGATGTCCTTTCTTGTCTGCGTGCTCAGAACCCTGGCATCAACACGAGGCTTTGGAGAGCTCTTTCGCACACCAGGGGTAGCAACCGGGATGGTAAAGAAGGTGCTAGTCTTGTGGTGAGAGTGGATGAGGCCACTGTTGATGTCGTGGTTTCTCGGTACCGGAGCCGTCTGAGTCTCTTCTTTGGGACTGTAACCTTTCATGTCTCTCCCAGATGAGTGGCTCGGACGATTCTCGTAGCTATCGTCCTTTGACGGTAACGCAGATCAACTTGCAGCCTTCTAAAGCCGCTACTGTACTCCTAAGTAGACGACTCACCCAGCTGCACACATCACCCCACATAACAACAGTACAAGAGCCCTGGGTCTTTAGGGGTCGCCTCTGTGGCCTTGGCTTGTTGAAAGGGGCCACGATATTACATGACAGAAACTCGATTAGACCTAGAGCCGGTCTTATAATATCATCCCATCGCGCAGCGACCTGCCTTGACGCATTCTGTGGTCAGGATCTGGTTGCGGCAGTGATTAGTTTTAAGAGTATGCACGGATGGTCGAGGTTTGTGATTGCATCTGCTTACTTTCCTTACGATGCTTTGGAGGCGCCACCACCTGGGAAGGTCGCTACTCTCGTAGGGTTCTGTGAGCGGTGCAGTCTTGGTCTGGTTCTTTGCTGCGATGCTAATGCCCAGCATACGATCTGGGGCAGCAGCAAGTGCAATGAGCGGGGCTCTCGACTTTTCGAGTATATTGCCTCCTCCAGCCTGAACATCCACAATGTAGGCAGGCAGCCTACTTTTGTGACTACGATAAGGCAGGAGGTAATTGACGTCACCCTGTCAAATCCAAGACTGGGGTGGTCAATCAACAACTGGAGGGTCGTCACCGAAGACTCGTGCTCGGACCACAGATCCATTGAGTTTCAGTGTGGCGAGCGGGCGCAGATGCCATTGGCCACCAGAAACCCAAGAAAAACAGACTGGCCAAAGTTCAGGGAGGCACTGCGTAGCAATCACGTGACGCCACTGAAACTTCGGAAGGAGAAAAACATTGAGGCGGCTGTTGAACATCTCGACACTGCTCTCACAAACAGCTTCGAGCTAGCCAGTCCAACTAGACCGCCTCTTAGCCGGACTCCTGTTCCATGGTGGAATCGAGAGCTTCACGTGCTAAGGCGTGAGTCTAGAAAACTCCTAAACCGGGCCCTCAAGACGAATCTTGATGAGAACTGGGAACGATATCGACGTGTTCAGAGGGACTACAAGAAGCTAATTCGGGACTCGAAAAGGACTTCTTTTAGAGACTTCTGCAGTGATATGGAATCCCTGAGTGACACGGCAAAACTGGTGAAAGTCCTGAAAAAGGACCAAACCACTGCATGTCTCGCACTGGCCTATGTACCACGCTCTTGGAGGATGGTGAGAGTTGCTTTCATTCCTAAGGTTGGAAGAGACGACTATACCAATCCCAAGAGCTTCAGACCTATTAGTATGACCTCGTTCATGCTAAAAAGTTTAGAACGGCTGGAGAAGCTTCGCATGCGTAGGGAGTCTCTGAAGACGCATCCACTCTCTCCATTTCAGCATGTCTATCAAAGCGGAAAATCCTGCGAGACGGCTCTGCAAAACCTTGTTGGAAGGATAGAGCGAGCCATCGACAGGAAAGAATACGCAATAGGCATCTTTGTGGACATAGAGGGTGCGTTTGACAATGCTACTTTCGACAGTATGTGCGTCTCTGCTAGGCGGCATTGCGTAGACCGGGTCCTAGTAAATTGGATACGTTCAATGCTGGCCCAGAGAATCATAACGGTGCGGCCGGAGGAAGATTTGCTGGTGTCGTCTGGGGTTAATAGAGGCTGTCCCCAAGGTGGTGTACTGTCTCCATTGCTCTGGTGCATGGTAATCGATCCCCTGCTTAACGCCAGTAATGACTCGGGTGTATACGCTCAGGCATATGCGGATGATGTTGGCTGTCTTGTGACAGGTCCATCCCTTATGATTGTCTGCAGAAGGGTGCAGAGAACTCTAGATATGATTGACACTTGGTGCAGTGCGAATGGGCTATCGGCTACTCCTGTCAAGACTGGTATTGTCCTCTTTACCAGAAGGAGAAAGCTTGATGGACTTCTTCTGCCTACACTAAAAGCAGTCACTATCTAGCTATCTAAGGAAATCAAATATCTTGGAGTCATCCTTGATAACAAACTTCTTTGGAGAACACGTGTCGAACTGACGACATCCAAAGCTCTGTCAGTTTTCTGACAGTGTAAGGGTGTTTTTGGTAAGACATGGGGACTTTCCCCTAGTAAGGTCCTATGGATCTATACAGCTATGGTAAGACCTATTATCACCTATGCATCGATGGTTTGGATGAGCAGACTCTCTCTTGTAGGGGTCAAAAAAGCTCTATCAAAACTACAACGTGCTGTGGCCATATGTTGTACCGGAGCATTTCTGACTACTCCAGGCCCGGCACTTGATGCTTTAGTGAATCTCCCGCCACTAGATGTCTTCATCCGCGGAGAGGCCGTTAAGGCCATCTGCAGAGTGAAACATAGTGGCCACTGGTATGGGGTGTGCTCGATGTTGGACGACGGCGCAGGCACTGACATCGATTGTGCAATCCTGTCTTTGCCCCCGGACTCCATGTCGTCAACCGTCATACTAGAAAAGCGGTCCAATGTGTTGCTGCAAGAGGCTCGTTCATGGTTAGATCCCGAGAACGAGCCTGGCAAACACTGCTGCCGTATTTTCACTGAGGGCTCCAGGACTGAAGAAGGTTCAGGTTCTGGTGTCTTCGTGGAATCTTGTGGGACCCGTCGGATCTTTGCCCTTGGTCTGCATGCGTCTGTGTATCAGGCGGAGGTGTATGCGATACTTGAGGCAATGGACTTTGTTGTGGAAAACAGGTGGAAAGGCAAATCTATTTGTGTCTGCAGTGACAGCCAAACTGCGCTCATGGCCTTGGATAGTCCGACCACCACTTCCACGATAGTCAGGTCCTGCAAATCTAGGCTGAATTGTGTTGGAAAACATAATAGTCTGACGCTGACTTGGGTCCCGGGTCACGCTGGCATTGCGGGTAACGAGACCTCTGACTCCTAGGCCAGGATGAGCTACGAGGCTGTTTTTATTGACCCTGAGCCTGTTCTGCCACTCCCTTCCGCTGCCATCAAAGCCACTGCAAACAAGTGGGTTGTTTCCACCCACAAGCGAGCATGGCGGTCTGAGAGAGGCTCCGGATGGACGAAAATTATGCTACCTGCTATCTCTGACCGATGGTCACGGTTCCTTCTATCTTTAGCTAGGAGGGACTGCAGGCTGTTGGTTGGCGTGATGACAGGGCACTTTCTATGGGCTAGGCACATGGAAAAGATTGGCATATCAGACAGTGCGCTGTGCCCAGCCTGTGGAGAGGAAGACGGGACGGCGGACCATTTTCTTTGCGTCTGCCCTGCCTCTGCTCGAATCAGGTTTGGGATTTTTGGCACTGATGTGCTGAGGAGTAACCAACTTGGCTCCTTGGCACCACAGGATCTACTTCTACTTCTTCCGCGGTCGGGTAGATTTAAAACCGAGTAAAAGGGAACCTTAAGTGCAGTACAATGGATATATACTCTGTCTGAGTGCTGCGCTTACTAGATTGTTAAGACAAAAAAATATATATATATATATATTGTGAGAGACGCCATATTTGCCGGATTGCAGCGATCCTTTCAGGATGGATGAACATTTATTTGTGGAGAATTTTAGCCTTTCAAAATTGTTGTGCCAAGATCTTATTTAAGGATTGACACCACATCACACACAAAAGTCGAGTGTCCCTACACTTTTTGTGCTGCCTTTTTTTATATACACTGATTCCTACCAAAAGTGCGTGGGAAACAATTATGCTTTGCTATTCAGTCAAGCGTCTGTGCATTGCACTATGGGGCCAATGACAGGTTTTTGAGGTGAACTTTTTCCAAAAAGTAACGACAGCTATTTTTACCTAACATTTGGGAATACACAAAAATAAAATATTAGAGTCAGGTGGCAACTCATGATTTAAAGCCAAGCTGTTAAAGTTGAAGTTCTTTGTTGTGTTTCATTTTCTGACATTTGCGCCCAAATTAGAAACAAAAACATATGATTGTTTAACAAAAAGTTTTAAGTTCATACAAATTTTGTAAAAGGGAAAATACTCTTACAGGTATGTAAATTCAGATATTATTAAGAAATTTTATAAAAATGATGCTGAAATATAAAACTGTGTGTGTTAAAGTGTATTGTCTCTTGTATGTAGTTTTGGTAATCGTCCCTATGTTTCTTGGAGCAGTACTTTGTTTATTGGTACGTATTGGTGGAAAAACGTATATGTGTAGAAAGGTAATACTGTGTACTTTCAAGTGTTTATAAAATCAACTGCAGGAATTTGCCTTAAATTATAATATTTCCGATTTTAGATCGCATTAAAATTAAAAATGCGGATATTGTAAAATTTTGGATGGAAAATAACCGAAATGCCAATAATGTTATCAGCTGGATTTCTACGAAATTTCAAAAACACGCTAATGAAGACTGTATGATAACAGTTAAAAAGAAAATTAATAATTTTTGCGCACAAGCTATCCAAAAGTGGAACACAAACAAAAGGTGTGAGAAGCAGTTCGAAAAAAAAGAAAGGTTATGGGTATCTTATGTGACTGAGCATAAAATAGCAAAAAGTGATGCCGTTAACAAAAAAGACCGTCCTTGTGTTGGATACAGCGACGGAAGTGTACGGCAAACACGAAAACTTGCTTCAGAAGTTTCGTCCACACAGTGTAACGATACCAACTTTTTGGTTCACGCAGCTTCAATTTCAACTTATGCATAAAAAAAAATGACTTGAGTTTTGTTTTAAGGGAAGCAGCTTCATCTCCATCAAGGTCAATTAAAATTAGAAAATTGCTAACTTCTGATGACAAAAAGCCATTACCACCCTCTCCTGCAGAAGCATTAGTATTTTTGATAGACAATAATTTAACAAAACAACAATATATTAACACGAGGGAACTAAATAAGTCACACAACTGTGACATTTATCCCAGTTACAAAAAAATTCAAGAATATAAGCTGCAATGTCGACCTGAAGGACTTACCATAACGGAATCATTGGCAGAAATTCCTCTACAAAACTTGGTTGATCATATAGCGAAGAGAATTTTATCCGACCAAGAAGAAGTTTTGATGCAAATGGCTGATTTCAGTGAAGTCACCTTAGTTCTAAGTTATGGTTTTGACGGTTCCACAGGGCAAAGTTCATTTAAGCAAATATTTAACATCAATGCCCCGGAAAGCTCAGACAACTCGCTCTTTGTAACCTCAGTTATACCATTGAAAATAGTCACGTCACATAATGCAATCGTTTGGATAAACCATACTCCTCAATCTGTCCGTTTTTGCCAACCACTTAGAATTGAATTTATAAAGGAAATCAACGAGCATATTTTAAAAGAAAAAATAAATCTGGATCATCAGATATCAAATCTTATACCTTTAGAATATTTTTTGGTAAATGGTAGAAAGATTTCAGTAAAGAATGAACTTATTATGACTTTAATTGATGAGAAAGTGCTGAACGTGCTAACAGAAACAAAGTTTTCTCAGTCATGTCCAATATGTGGCGCAAATCCGAAGCAATTTTTATCGATAAAAGATTTAAGCTCAGTGGTGTTTGAGCCGAAATTAAATTCATTAAAATATGGTATAAGCCCATTACATGCCTGGATTCGATGTTTTGAATTTGTTCTTAATCTTTCATATAGACTTCATATAAAAAAAATGGCAAATCCGAAGTGCTCAGGATAAAGTACTGATGCAACAGAGAAAAAGTGAAATTCAAGAACAATTCTGGCAGAAAATGGGACTTCATGTCCATAAGCCGAAAAGTAATGGCAGTGGATCAACCAATGACGGCAGCACCGCGCGAAAAGCATTTTCAAATCAGAAATTATTTGCATCTATAACAAACGTTGATATCGAGCTTATCAAACATTTGCATATCATACTAATTGCAATTTCCAGTGAATTTGAAATAAGTGTCGAAAACTTAAAGATTTTTTGTTATGGAACTGCCGAAATATATTTTAAAAACTATGAATGGTATCCATTGTCAGCGACCTTGCATAAAATTTTAGCACATTCTTCACAAATACTACAAGCCTCAAGTGTGCCTCTTGGATGTGCTGGAGAGAAGCTAGAAACAAATTCTATAAAAAGAACCGCATTGAGCATGCTCGAAAAGATTCCAGAGAACACAATATAACGGATGTGTTTAACAGAGCAATGGATTCTTCTGATCCGTTATTATCTAGCATTTGTGTGAGAAACCGCTATTCAGCAAAGAAAAGGTTGCAGCTGCCAAGAGCAGTTATTGCTCTTTTTAAGATTCCTGAAATTCCTGAATTTCAAGTTCTGTTGAAAATGATGATGTTTCTGATTGTGAAGAGGACAGACAAATTCTATATCACTTTGATTTAGAATTAGAAGTTGATGAAACGTTGGATGGTCTTCGAATTAGGGCACGACATATATCCAGCCTTAACTAAATAAAGAGTTCACAATAATGCTGTACAATATTACGTACTACATATTTATATTAGATAATTAATTAATAATTTAAATTAAATGTAAAACGGAAAATTATTTATTTCATTCATTTCATTTATATGCGTTACCAACTTAACACTTTTTAATTCCACTAAAGCTGCTGTCGTCTGCAATAATGCAGCCATCTTTGCCTCACGCTTCCCTGCTGCCATTATGCTCGGCGTAGCTGGCGCTGGCAGCTTCCTAAAAAGGATGAAACTATTTGAAAGGTGTATGCTACAAAACGAAAATGTGGACGAAGAAATAAATGACTGTATGCACTGATATGGAATTCCATTAAAAAAAACAATTCCAATTCTCCAAATACGCAGATGCCAACCAGTACAATAAGGCACCATTAAGCATAAAAGCTATGCTTACCTGGTATCCCAAAATGTCTACATCTGCTGTTCCGTCAACAACCGCAGAACCTAACGCTAAGGGTGTCTGTGTTGGAGGACCACCACCAGTGGCAAAGTTTTTCTGCCTTCTGCTTCCGAGCACGGCAACGCAGTCGCCTTTTCCAGCGACTTAACGACTATAAAACGATAAGGAATATTGAAATCAAATCATAAAAACAAATGCTTTAGACTGACTTACATTTTTCCACTTTTCTGCAGAGTGTGTTGGTCCTCTCCTGACATTTAATCCATCAGCGTATTGCTCTCACATTTCTTTAATCAGCCGTGGCGCCTTGGTCGAATTTTTGCCAGCGCCCATTTCCGGATGCGCCCGGCAGAAATGTATAAAAAATGCAGCTGCTCCGATGTTCTCCGTTTGTAGGTCTTTCTCCTAAATAAAATAACAATATCGTTAATAGAAACTAACAATTTCCAAAGTACTTACATTACAAAATCGTCTTTGCTCGCCATTTTCATTATTTGGATATATTTGTTTGTCAAAATTGCACATTTTAGCAGCTGTGTTGCTTCTCACCACACGAGGTGAAATCGGAAAGCCTTTTCGATGTTACCTGTCCTCGAGAACAAGGTATTCAAAATATGGTTATCAAGAAAAGGTTGTCAACTGATATTAGTACGCGAGAAAAGCGCTGTTGATGGACGAACTAAAGACACATGAACGGAACCATTGAAACAATGACCAACCAACCACAAGAAAAACACATGACGAGACAATGTACTGCTTCGAGGAGAAAAACCAACTCAGCCTCAAAACATTTAACAATAATTTGCAAAAAACAATAAAAATACAATAATTTTCGCCAGAAATCCACAAAATCTAGAAAACTGCTTTTGAACTAATTACACAGTGCAGCAAGAAATCCCAACCTTAATGAAGCCAACACGAAAGGCTTTGCTATATTAGGTCGTTTTCTATGAGACCCTGAAGATGACATGTTCAGGACAATTTTTTAACATTTTTGTTGATACCTAGAAAACCGTTATTAAACCTGAAATTAAATGTTTATGAATATTTCAGATTTTTTCCACATTCTGTTTAACACTTTAAGAGGATCAAATAGTTCAAAAATCATTTTATTGCCTTCATATTGCAAAATGATCAGAAATTGTCCTAAACATATGTCTACTTCTGGTGTTATTGAACATGAAATACGACTTAATATAACAAAATCCTACTCGAGTTTTCAATAGCTATTGTTTCACTTTCATATCGCATTGGATTGGATGACCCGAAATTTTAAACGCAATATTATTGATGGAAGGCATTACAGTTACTATAAATTTCAGCGACTTTCATCGCAACTCAGCGACATGTCTGACTGTCTATTAAATCCGTATGGGTATCGATGTATGTAGATAAGTAAATATAATAGTGTTAATAATATTTTGTATAAATAAGAGCTGGAATTTAAATATAGTGTTGTGTATGAAAAGCATAATGTATGTATATACACACAAACGCCAACACCATACGCGGCGTAGGCACATGCAATGTGAGCGGACACCCAACGTAAGTACATCGAACTCTCATACTCTCAACGTAAGTACATCAAACTCTCATAATGTTTACGTTATGAAGCACGAACTCCGCGCACGTTTTCTATTAAGCTGCATTCTAATGTTCGATGCCCTCAACGAATGTACGCTGGCATTGACCGTCATACTTTCCGCTGACATTGCAAAAGCCCTCTTTATGTATTAAGAATCATATTATATACTAAGTCTTAGCACATAAGAAATTAAAAGTATAAATAGCAATAAGTTTTTATCAATAAATCAGATTCGATCTGGAAACAAAACTTATCGCTTCTCATTAAATATTTGGCTGTACTCTAGTAGTCGCCGATTGAAATTGTGCGCTAGCTTTCGCGCCGCTATACAATTCTTTGAGCCCATCTTTACAATAGAAATACTACACACACCCAATCTGACAAGTGACACATTATACACAACCTTTGCCAACTCTCACAGAATACATACATATTTTTGTACGGAATGATAATTTTCAGGTATGAAGCATTTTGTTATATAAAAATTAAATAAACAGAGCTAAAATAAAGAAAAAAAATCTGATTTTTGGAACTCCGCAAAGTAGGCTCTGTTACAGCGATGACTTCCTCATTTGAAGTGATTCGCTTTTTACAAGCTATTTTTTAATGTTTAGAACCAAAAACAAATCGCATGGGGCCAAATCTGAAGAATACGGTGGATGAGGCAGCAATTCGTAGCAGGGTGGAAGACCACTTTTTTCTTCACCAAATGGGGCCGTTTTTTCATCAATTCAGCATCGAATCGGTCTAATAAATACGCATAGAACTGTCCTTCTACGAATAGTCGATAAAGATGATGCCTTGCGAATCCCAAAAAACGGTGGCCATGACTTTTCTGACCAATGGAACACTTTTAGCCGGGTGTAGTCCACTGTTTAGACTGTTCTTTCATTTCTAGCGTATATTGATGGATCCATGCTTCGTCAACAGTCACGAAACTCCATAGACACTCTTTTGGATTGCGCTTAAACATGTCTAAACAGTGCTCCGAAGTTGTCATGCAATTCCGTTTTTACGGCACTGTGAGCAAACGCGGCACCCATCTCGCTGCTAGCTTTCTCATACCCAATTTTTTGTGTAGGACATTTTGTAAACGTTCAATTGAGATGTGTACAATGCAGCAATCTCTTTTTGGTACTCACCTGGCGATCTGCTAGCACGATATCATGGATTTTGCTACCATATCCTCGGTAGTCACCTCAATCGGGCAGTCTGGGCGCTATTCATCAAAAACGGATGTTCGGCCAGGCCACACATAAATTCATTAAACCAATATCTGATGGTAGTCATCAAAACTGCATAGTCCTTATAAACGCCATGCTAATTGACTTCGATTTCTTCACACGCCTTCCCATCCAAAAATATAAATCTAATCACTGGTCGATATTGCTCTTTATCCATGGTTGCAAACAAACATGAACTTGACTGCTTTCAGTAACTGTCAGAACAAATATAATCGCATTATGCTTCGTCATGACATGGCAAATCTTTATTTTACGCAAAACCACAAATGCTTTGTTTTACGCCCCACTTTCCGAATAAAAAACCTTTGCCATACAGAAAATTCATTCTTGTGTATTTTACCACACAAAACAGAAAATAAAAATTTTATTTCAAATCATTCGCTTCTGCGGTGAGCACACACCGGAATTAGGGAAGATCTCGGTTTTAAGAGTCTGTAATGAAATCCGTAATTAACAATTCCGTTTGCTTTTTTGGGTCGCAGGTTCAAATCCTGCCACGGGCTTGGTCTCCAAAATACTTCTTTCTATAAAAGCTTTTTCTCTTAGAGTCGAAAGCCTCTGTAGCTTGTACTCATTCCCCCAAAACTTTGCACTCATAATTAATGATGGTGTAATGTAATGTAATGATTGTAAGGGTTAGGCTAAGGCCTTTATGCACTGCGACCAACTTGATCTATTGTGCGCCCCTTCGTACTTCATTATTTAGTATACTTAGTATATCAAGGAATCGGACCAGCTCCTTTGGACAGAGCATTTGAAGGTCTTCATCTTCTAGTATATAGGAACCTAAGATCCTGTGTCTCCTGTGGCCTAATGCATCACAGTTGGTGATTAAGTGTCCCACAGACTCCTCTTCATCACAGCAGAATCTGCAAGTGCTCGTGCTAGATATACCTATTTTATGTAGGTGTTTGTTGCAGGCGAAGTGGCCTGTTAATGCTCCAGAGAGTGATCTAAGGCATTTTTTGTTTAATGTAAGAGCGATTTTTGCTCTATTAGCGTCAAAGCTCAGGAATTTTTTGGAGTGATCGAGGCCGTCAATGCCATTCCAATATTCGCTGATTTTATGTTGGATCCATTTTTTGGTCTCTTGTTTTATGTTGTTTTTATTAAAGCCAAAGAAGGGGGTGGGTCCAATAAATGATCCTTCAGCCCCTTTTTTGGCATAAAGGTCTGCCTTTTCGTTACCTTCGTGTCCTTCGTGTCCTGGCACCCAAACCAGAGAGACCTGATTGTGGATGGCCAGTTCGTTGAGTGCGTTGTTACACTCTATAAGGACTTTTGATGTAAATGTGTAGCTTTTAAGAGCTTTGAGGACTGATTGACTGTCTGAGAGTATTTTAATTTTTACTCCTTTAAGTCCTCTTTTAGATAAGATTTCCACTGTTTCCATTATAGCATAGAGCTCCGCATGGAAAATCGTGGTATCTGCACTTAGGGTTATTGATTTGTGTGCTCTAGGTACCACTATTCCTGCTCCTACCCCCTTGAGCGTTTTGGATCCATCTGTATACCATTTTTGCGAATCATCGTGTAGCCATGTTGGGCTATCGTTCCACTCCTCCCTTGATGGAAATATGACATTGTACCTCTTGGTGAAATTGAGTACTGAGTCTGTGTGGTCACTTACCTGGGTCATGTGCATAGCATCTTTGACCAAATTTAGAATTTCTAGGTGTCCAGTGAGATTTGCTGGTTTGAATTTTTCATTTGCATGGATTGAGAGTGCTTGCCTTGCAGCTTCCTCTTGTATTGCTAGGTGTAGCGGTGGTAAATTTAACAGCGCTTCCATGCCAGCAGTTGGGGTAGTTCTCATAGCCCCTGTGATGCTTAGGCATGCCAGCCTTTGTAATTTGCACAGTTTTAATTTGGCTGTTGTTTGTTTTGTTTTTCCCCACCATACCAATGCCCCATATAGTATGATGGGTTTAACCATTTGGGTGTATATCCAGAAGGTCATTTTGGGGCTCAGACCCCAGGATTTTCCCAGAAGTTGGTTTGTAGTCCAAAGGTTTTTCGTGGCTTTTTTTATTACCGAGTTAAGGTGTGCCTTCCAGGTGAGTTTTTTATCCAGGATGATACCTAGATATTTTACCTCTTCATGTAAGGGTACCTCTATTCCATTTATTTTTAATGTTGGGATATCAAATGTCCTTTTCCTGGTGAAGGGGACAATAGTGGTTTTGGTGGGGTTGATTGATAGCCCCTCTTTCCTACACCACTCCCATGTTGTGTCTAAGGCATCTTGCATCAGGTCTCCAATAGTCCTTTCATGATTGCCTTGGATTATTATAGATATGTCATCTGCATATCCAATTGTTTTGTATCCTTTATTATTAAGGATCTGTATTAGGTTATCAACTAGTATGGACCATAGCAGTGGTGATAGTACTCCGCCCTGCGAACATCCCTTTACCGCTGTAACACTCATGTTAACTTGCCCTAAAGAGGCTGTGATTATTCTTTGGTTTAGCATATTGCTTACCCATTTTACTATTGCTGGATCTGCTCCCCTGTTGGAGAGTGCCAGTTCTATTGCTTGAAAGTTCGCATTGTCGAAAGCACCCTCAATGTCCATGAATGCACAGAGGGCTACCTCCTTTAGGCCTAGTGCCTTTTCAATATCACGAACAATTGTGTGCAGTGATGTGACTGTAGATTTCCCTTTTTGATAGGCAAATTGTAGCTTATGTAGTGGAGTATCAGAGATTACCTCCTCTCTTAGGTAGCAGTCCAATATCTTTTCCATGGTTTTTAACATGAAGGACGTTAGACTGATTGGCCTGTAGGATTTGGGAGATTCGGGGGGTTTATTTCCACCCTTTGGTAGGAATATAGCCTTAACCTCCCGCCAAACCTTAGGAACATATCCCAATATTAAAGTAGATCTAAAGATTTGAACCAAAATTTGTATTAATCTCCTGGTCCCTTTTGAAAGTAGGGCTGGAAATATACCATCAGGTCCAGGTGATTTGTAGGGTTTAAACGAGTTGATTGCCCATTCAACCCTTTCAAATTTTACTATTTTGAAGATAGTAGAGTTTCTTGCCCTGTAGCGATTGTACGCTGACACCCCATGATCGTTGTCGCTGGTTGTGTTAGGCCGGCAATCAGGGAAATGAGTTTTAAGAAGAAGCTCTAGTGTATCCTTAAAAGTGTTTGTGAAAGTACCATCCGGTGCCTTTAGAGTGCCAATTGGATTAATTACCCCCTTGGACAGTGATTTTTGTATTCTGGCTGTCGTTGGGACATCTTTAAGTTCTTCACAGAAGTTTTTCCATGAGTTCCTTTTTGATTTCCTCAGTTCCTTGTTGTATAGTGTCAGGGATTTTTTATATTCGTCCCATGTTTTGTATTTCTTTGCGACATTGAATTTAGACCTTGCTATTTGACGCAAATTAGCTAGTTCTTTGTTCCACCAAGGGACCCTCTTCGTTGAGGTTTTTGTCTTGAGTGGACAACATTCGTGATATGAGGATATAATGGAGTCAGTCAGAGCTTCAACTGATGCTTCCAATTCCTCTGTCGATCTTATGTGAAGCATGCTTCTGGTTAGCTTAGTTTCTAAGCACTCTGAGTATTTATCCCAGTTTGTTGATTTAGGGATTCTATAGAGCATTACGCTCTTATTTAACACCATGATTTCAAAGAGAATATGTTTATGATCAGACATTGAGTCCTCATCAGAGACTCTCCAGTTCGTGATCATATCAAGTGAATTATTTGTTATGAGTGTTAAGTCAAGAACCTCTTGTCGTATGGCATTTTCAAAGGTGGGTTTATTGCCCCTGTTTACAATAGCTATGTTAGTTTGTAGTAAATATTCTAGGAGCGACTCTCCTCTTGTGTTTGTATCTGTACTGCCCCAGATTGTATTGTGCGCATTTGCATCGCAACCAATGATTAACGTCTTGTTGTGTGTCTTGCAGTAGTTCACTAGACCTATGATATTCGGTGGTGGTGCTTCGTTGGTGTCTCCTGGAAAGTAAGCTGAGGCTACGACAGCCTCTATTTTCTTCCCATTTGCATCCACTTCGACGAGTGCTGCTGCTGTGTCGCCATTCATAAACTCTATAAATGGCAGATATTTAATGTTGGTATCAATGATAAGTGCAGCCCTTGGTTTGACTGCACCCACGTCATAGATTACCTGTGTGTTTGGTGTCTTGAGGCCTACTATCTTGCCTCTATGTATCCAGGGCTCCTGGATAAGTCCTATGTTGGTGCTTCCACAGGCAAACCTTCTGCTAAGTTCGGCCGTTGCAGCCTTAGCATGGTGAAGAATTGCCTGCATGCACTTCATGTTCTGCTTTGTAGATAGCGCCCAGGAACGCTGGTTTTGTAGCCTGTTGTTTTCCGGCTATGATTTTATCCAGGATGAGTTTCTGGATGGTATCCATTTGCTCCGTTGTTAGGGGCGTATTGGGATAGTCTCTTGCGAGTACTGCCATTTTGATGCCTGTCACCACATCCTTGTAGGAGGCAGTGGGCTGCCTCTTCTTGGATGTATTTCCGTCTGCTGCAGAGGTTGCTGCTTGTGCTGTTTTAATAGCCGGTGCTGCTGCTGCTGCTACGGCCTTGGAGGTGGAGGGTTGATCATCCCTTAGCCGCTTTTTATATGTGGCCTCTGGAGGTGTTTGTTCGTCCGACCTCTGCCTTTTGGGGCCTGGTTTTCCGCCTTCGACCTTGTTTGTGGGCATAGGGAGCATAGCTTTGGCGTAAGCCTCTTCTCTGCTGAACCCTTTCTTGAGGAAGTAACTGAACCTCTTTTTGCCCGCGCCGCTGAGTTTTTTAGGCTTTTCAGCTGCTGCTTCCGTGCCTATCGGATTTTGGAGGTCGGCGTTTTGGCTCGCGCCAATCGAGGGCTGCTCTGCCTCTCTTTGCTGAGGTGCTGTGGCCTCTTTGTGTGAGCTATTGTGGCTGCTCTCGCCATTCGGTTTTTGTTTATCTGTGTTCATTTTGTTCCCACGAGTAAAGGGGAAATATCGGTCCACCACGCCAGTGCCCCGGTAGCGCGGTAAGGCATGGATTGAAATGGGGCCTTGCCTGGGCACCCCAAGTTCGCTATTAAGCTTGGCTCTACCCCGTCAAGCAAGCCCACAAGCATAGCTGTTCCACTGTGGGTTTAGGGGGTTTGTTTGGGTCAATAGGCCCGTCCGCGCTCCAGACTGGAGATCCAGAGCGCGGGCGAACCCTTGCCCCAGGGAGTTTTCCTTCTCCCCGCCCGGCTATCGGCGGCTCAACCTCAGCAGAGACATGACCGTACTGAAAATGAGCCATTGGTCTGAAAGATAGCCGCACTTCCCCGAAGGGCTGACCAATTAGCTAGCGCCAAGCGGGCAACCTAGCTAGCCCCTCAACGTCTGACCAGGAATCGTAGTTATCTACTTTCAACCTGTACGTTGGTGGTAGTTCTTTGTTTATATGCTGGACCACATCCCAGTCTTCCATGTAACATGTTCCAGCACATATCAAGCCCCTACACCGCGACAAGGTGACTACCTACGTAGAGGGAATGATGGTGTAAGGTATAATAATAATAATAATTGCTAAATCTTTATAGACCTCTTCATATTTATTTAATTATTTACGAAGGTCTCGCTGGAATCGGAGAGCTCGAACATTTGTATAGGGTGTTTTTTTAGACGTGTGGTTTTCAAACAGAAATAAAACGCATATAATTTAATGTTATGGCCAAGAATTTAGCTTTATTATAAAGATAAGGGTTTGCGTTCCCTATTGACTGTAACAGTATGGCCGGTTTCATTTTTGAAGAAATATGGACCAATGATTCCCTCTGCCCATAGAGCACACCAAACAGTGACTTTTTAGGGATGTAACGGCGTCTCAACATTGACTTGTGGATTATCATCACTCCAAATGCGACAATTTTGCTTATTAACGTACCCATTCAACCAAAAGTGAGCTTCATCGCTGAACAAAATTTTCCTGTGAAAATCAGGATCGGTGGCCATCTCGTTTTGGACCCATTCACCGAACGTGCAATACGCTTGATGGTCGTTCGGCTTCAATTCTGTGAAATGGCAAACCAAACTGAGCATAAATCAAGTGACAGCTGTCAAAAAGACCAACTCCGAAAAAAGTATTGCCAGATTGAAAACCACACGTCTAAAAAAACACCCTTTATTATATTGTAAGAAATGGTTGCCCAATTATCTTCTCAATTCAAGTCCTACCCTTATGATTTCTACAGTGAACCCAACTGGTTTAGATTGATCAGAATCATTGTTTTCATCGTGATTGTGTTTCATGAATTATGTTAATTATTTCATGTTCATTCAGTTCATCAGCCATTATTTCTTCAATATCTGCCCCAGCTAAATCTTCAAAACCTTCCCCACCTATAGTATGGGCTAACTCAGTGATCTGAGAATATTCATGGTCTATCGTTTTCACTTTCAACAACATCCGGCCATATTTCTTTCCAGCAGGCGTTGATCGCTGATTGATTGATCTGAGTGTATGGCAGTCAAACATACTTAACACAATCTAAAATTGTAACTTTCTTCCAAGCATCCATCAGAGTAAGAGATTCATCATTCTCAGTTATATCATTAAGATATACCTGTATGTTTTCTTGATGTACAGTGCTTTAAAGGTCGAAATTATCCCTTGATCTAACGGCTGTAATAAGGAAGTTGTATTCTTTGGTAAAAAAGATACTTTTATATTTTCGTGTTGCAAATCTGGAAGGTGACCTAATGCATAATAAATTAATAGAAGAGCCTTTAACGGCCACCCTTTTTAGTTAAATAATAATTTCTGACAGCTGGAACAAATAACTCATGGAACCATTCATTGAAGCTATGGCAGCGACCCATGCTTTTCCATTAGACATCCAATAGACGGGCTAGGTTTTTGATGTTTATTCCTTTGAATGAGCGTGGTGATTTTGATTTGTTAATCACCAATGGTATCATCACATAATTGCCTGAAGCATTGCAACAAAAAAGAATTGTTACACGACTTTTCGCTACTAGCTGCTTTGTGATCTTTGGCTATAAAGGTTCTTTCCGGCATTTTTTTTAATCTCTCGAACCACCCATAGCTTACGGAAAAAGATACCTTCTTTTCATCGGAAGAAGTTAACGGCAACTGATTCTTAAGTTAAGAAATCTTCAAAACTTTATTGTAACAGTATGGTATCGATCGGGATTCGCTTTTGAGTTTGGCCTTCTATCCATATCACTAAGGCTTTCTGCATATTTTCCATTGCTGCAAGTTCCAGCTGCTCCACTTTTTGTAATGGAGTCTTCATTTTTTCTTAGCTTGGCTTCCTACATGGAGTAAAAATTAGCAATCCGATTAATATTTGAATTTTAGTTTATAAAGAAATAACTTTTCTTTTCATTTGATCTATTTTCAAATCCTTTGGCATTGTAGCGTCGATGAAATCCAGGGCTTTGAAACAGAATGCAGTATGTTTATTTAAAAAAAACAAAATACACACATTTATTTCTATTGACATGAAACAAAGAATACATTAGTTAAAAGAACAAATTAATATAACAAATACTTACCGCAGTTTTGCCCTCTCTCTATCAACGCTCACGACACTACTAATCTTTAATCACTTTACAGATCGTGAGCGCGATGTTCGAAACAAAAACACAAACTCGGAAAGCTTACAAATACAGTTTAACAGTTTCGTTACATTTATGTTACATTACATTACATTAGAATATTACATTATAATATTAGGGCGTTTTGCTACAGGCATTAAAGAACTTTAAACAATTTACGCAAACTATAAATATGCCTGAAAACTATAAGTGTTGAAAACTAACCAGTTCAAAAGAAAAACGCACAATAATATATATATATATATATATATATATATATATATATATATATATATATATATATATATATATATAAGCATAGCTAGCTGCTAAAATGATTCTGCACTATGTAGTTGGATGAACCAGAGAGCTTTACTGATATTATATTACGGTGATTCCCCTAAATGTATGTATTTTACAACACCGGGAATCTTCCGTTGATTTCATCAGTGTTACCAAAGGAAAAAAATTCTAAAATTTCATTAAATTTTTGGAGCAGAATTTTTACCATTTTTTACTCGTGTAAAACAACTGCCATGTAAATCAGGGGATAAGTGTATAGTAATTTACGGAATATTTGATACTCGGTATTCATGTCACCTGATAAGCTCATTAGAGAAAAAGTATAACATCGAATTTATAAAAATCATTCCAGTATCCACTTCCGTATAAAATGCTAAAAATGCTAGTAGTAACAATTCAATTTATTATGTTATCTCTAAACCAACTGAAAAAATTATTTGTAAACCAATTTTGTTTTTATTAAATACTTTTTACGATTTCGAATGGTGCACTTAATTTGCTTTTTCACATGCATCTACCCAATCATTGTAAACATCGATGGGCTCCGATAAAAAATTAATCGATGTCTGATAATCCTCCAGGCAAACTCGACATTCTATCCTAGCAGTATTTCTACTCTTATCCCTAAAAAGAGAGAACAAATTTCGAATAGTTATTAAACATGACAGTAATAATTCTCCTTAATTTATTTTTTATTTTTTATTTAAGTTACTTCAGCGATGAAGAATTATTTGGCCAAACTTGGACAGTTATAACGCCACCACCATAAAATTTGAAACTTAAGTTTTATATATATTTTATATATAATTTATAAAAATTAAGTTGAAATCTCTACATTTTTTAATGGTAAAATATTTGTACACTTACAAACACTTTACCATTACAAAAAAATTAAAAATTATATATAATACTTTCCTTATATATAGAATTTAATACATATGTAAACGGGTATAAACGACACAATAACCATTAATATATACTTATATATATATATATATATATATATATATATATATATATATATATATATATATATTTATATATATATATATATATATATATATATATATATATATATATATATATAGATAAATATACATATATCTATATATATATATATATATATATATATACATATATGTACATAGAAACTGGTCTCTCTAATATTATTCACACTCTTTCTCATAACAAGAATAGAAAGACGGAAACTAAATGACTTACCGTGCTATTCTGGCTACGTTATCAACGTAGTAACAAGCTGACCACTTTGTCAATAGAAAAATCGAGGCAGAAGACCGTATTCTCGAGACAAAATAAAAGCTCTCGGTTCGCTTCTTGACAACGAAAATCATTACCTTACGAACAGTAAATCATAAGAGAAACGAATGTTATTTTTCTATTGTGTTTGGTCGCGATGTTGTACAAATTTAATTTTAAATAGTAGAAGCAGAGCTCCTCCTTTACATATTTTTAAATGATTGAGTATTGTGAGAGACGCCATATTTTGAGAGAGTTGCGGGATTGCAGCGATCCTTTCAGGGTGGATGAACATTTATTTGTGGAGAATTTTAGCCTTTCAAAATTGTTGTGCCAAGATCTTATTTAAGGATTGACACCACATCACACTCAAAAGTCGAGTGTCTCTACACTTTTTGTGCTGCCTTTATTTCTATACACACGATTCCTACCAAAAGTGAGTGGGAAACAATTATGCTTTGCTATTCAATCAAGCGTCTGTACATTGCACTATGGGGCCAATGACAGGTTTTTGAGGCAAAAAGTCAATTTTTGAAGTGAACTTTTTTCAAAAAGTAACGGCAGCAATTTTTACCTAACATTTGGGAATACACAAAAATTAAATATTAGAGACAGGTGGCAACTCATGATTTAAAGCCAAGCTGTTAAAGTTGAAGTTCTTTGTTGTGTTTCATTTTCTGACATTTGCGCCCAAATTAGAAATAAAAACATATGATTGTTTAACAAAAAGTTTTAAGTTCATACAAATTTTGTAAAATGGAAAATACTCTTACAGGTATGTAAATTCAGATATTATTAAGAAATTTTATAAAAATGATGCTGAAATATAAAATTGTGTGTGTTAAAGTGTGTTGTCTCTTGTATGTAGTTTTGGTAATCGTCCCTATGTTTCTTGGAGCAGTACTTTGTTTATTGGTACGTATTGGTGGAAAAACGTATATGTGTAGAAAGGTAATAATGTGTACTTTCAAGTGTTTATAAAATCAACTGCAGGAATTTGCCTTAAATTATAATATTTCCGATTGCATTAAAATTAAAAATGCGGATATTGTAAAATTTTGGTTGGAAAATAACCGAAATGCCAATAATGTTATCAGCTGGATTTCTACGAAATTTCAAAAACACGCTAATGAAGACTGTATGATAACAGTTAAAAAGAAAATTAATAATTTTTGCGCACAAGCTAACCAAAAGTGGAACAAAAACAAAAGGTGTGCGAAGCAGTTCGAAAAAAAAGAAAGGTTATGGGTATCTTATGTGACTGAGCTTAAAATAGCAAAAAGTGATGCCGTTAACAAAAAAGACCGTCCTTGTGTTGGATACAGCGACGGAAGTGTACGGCAAAAACGAAAACTTGCTTCAGAAGTTTCGTCCACATAGTTTAACGATACCGACGTATTGGTTCACGCAGCTTCAATTTCAGCTTACGCATACAAAAAAATGACTTGAGTTTTGTTTTAAGGGAAGCAGCTTCATCTCCATCAAAGTCAATTAAAATTAGAAAATTGCTAACTTCTGATGACAAAAAGCCATTAACACTCTCTCCTGCAGAAGCATTAGTATTTTTGATAGACAATAATTTAACAAAACAACAATATATTAACATGAGGGAACTAAATAAGTCACACAACTGTGACATTTATCCCAGTTACAAACAAATTCAAGAATATAAGCTGCAATGTCGACCTGAAGGACTTACCATAACGGAATCATTGGCACAAATTCCTCTACAAAACTTAGTTGATCATATAGCGAAGAGAATTTTATCCGACCAAGAAGAAGTTTTGATGCAAATGGCTGATTTCAGTGAAGTCACCTTAGTTCTAAGTTATGGTTTTGACGGTTCCACAGGGCAAAGTTCATTTAAGCAAATATTTAACATCAATGCCCCGGAAGGCTTAGACAACTCGCTCTTTGTAACCTCAGTTATACCATTGAAAATAGTCACGTCACATAATGCAATCGTTTGGATAAACCATACTCCTCAATCTGTCCGTTTTTGCCAACCACTTAGAATTGAATTTATAAAGGAAACCAACGAGCATATTTTAAAAGAAAAAATAAATCTGGATCATCAGATATCAAATCTTATACCTTTAGAATATTTTTTGGTAAATGGTAGAAAGATTTCAGTAAAGAATGAACTTATTATGACTTTAATTGAAGCAGTTTTTGTCGATAAAAGATTTAAGCTCAGTGGTGTTTGAGCCGAAATTAAATTCATTAAAATATGGTATAAGCCCATTACATGCCTGGATTCGATGTTTTGAATTTGTTCTTAATCTTTCATATAGACTTCATATAAAAAAATGGCAAATCCGAAGTGCTCAGGATAAAGTACTGATGCAACAGAGAAAAAGTGAAATTCAAGAACAATTCTGGCAGAAAATGGGACTTCATGTCCATAAGCCGAAAAGTAATGGCAGTGGATCAACCAATGACGGCAGCACCGCGGGAAAAGTATTTTCAAATCAGAAATTATTTGCATCTATAACAAACGTTGATATCGAGCTTATCAAACATTTGCATATCATACTAATTGCAATTTCCAGTGAATTTGAAATAAGTGTCGAAAACTTAAAGATTTTTTGTTATGGAACTGCCGAACTATATTTTAAAAACTATGAATGGTATCCAATGTCAGCGTCCTTGCATAAAATTTTAGCACATTCTTCACAAATACTACAAGCCTCAAGTGTGCCTCTTGGATGTGCTGGAGAGAACGCTTCTGAAGCTAGAAACAAATTCTATAAAAAGGACCGCATTGAGCATGTTCGAGAAGATTCCAGAGAACACAATATAACGGATGTGTTCAACAGAGCAATGGATTCTTCTGATCCGTTATTATCTAGCATTAGTGTGAGAAACCGCCATTCAGCAAAGAAAAGGCTGCAGCTGCCAAGAGAAGTTATTTCTCTTTTAAAGATTCCTGAAGTTCCTGAATTTCAATTGCCTACTACATCAAGTTCCGTTGAAAATGATGATGTTTCTGATTGTGAAGAGGACACACAAATTCTATATCACTTTGATTAAGAATTAGAAGTTGATGAAACGTTGGATGATTTTTGAAGTAAGATTAAAATTATTGAATAAATGTTATCTCTACCAAATGTTGTCATTCAATTCAAAAGCCATTTGCTGATAATGATAGTATGTTGTGAACACCCGCACAACAAGAAATTTATAAGTTTTTTATATAATTTTCTGAAATGTATTAATATGGATTATTTTGTGATTTAAAGTTACTTGCTAAATATATGTTATCTCGAACAATTATCGCTAAATCTCGAACAATTATGGCTTAAATTTTTTCCTGAAGACTTAAAAACTCATTATAATCATCAGTACGAAATTTAAAATGTCTAGCTGTTTCCTGTGATTTATTGCCTCAAAAACTGATCATTGGCCCCATAGTGCATTGGAACAAGTATCAGCATTACTTGTTAAAGTGTAAAAGGCGGTGAAGTTCGCTTCCCAAAAACATTCGAGGAGCAACCGAATATAAAAATTGGGTAATATACAAATACGTATTCAGTACACAAAACCCTGCATCTTATTATTCTTTGTATAATTTTTATAGAAATTTCGGCATTAACGCAACATGAGAGGCAATTAACCTCAGACATGTCTGCATCGTATCGCCTTCAGCAAACGATCCTCGCAATCCGCTAGCTATGTATATGAATCGCAAAGGCTACGGCTACTATAGCCTAATCGTTGAAGCCGTAAGTTCCTTTTTTTTGCATTGCTGTTGAACGTTGCACATATGCTTACATTTTTAATAGATACAGTGAATCAAAAAAGTATTGGCACAGCTCAATTTTCAAAGTTTATTTGCTAATAACTTTTTTTCCACACTACTTACATAAATAATTAGTATACCATTTTTAAAAAGGAACATTTTATTATATAATTAAAACATAACATATTTCATATTTCACTTTTTTCCAGGTGTAATGTTATAAAAACTAAAAAAATTCATTATTTTTCCTCAAAAAAGTATTGGCACACGTTGTGTGAGTGTAATGTTTTTGCTCAAATAACGGTAATCCTTTAGTTTTCTTTGCTCCATTTCTTTTCTCTCTACTCAATTATTGCGTTTTAGTTTTTATCTAATATTTCAAGTTAGTGTTGATATTGATTTCTTGAAACATTAATCAAAATGGGCAGAGGTTCTGAAATTCCGGTAGACGTCCGTAAGATTATAATAAATCTTTACGTACACCAAAAATCGTATCGAGAAATTGGAGATCTATTACAGAGGCCATATTCAAGTGTACGAAACATTATAAAACATTACATAAACTTCGGAAAATTACAGCGTGAGAGCAGATCTGGAAGGCCAAAAAAATTTACACCACGCCAGGAGCGGATTGTAGTAGCTGCAGTGGCTCAAAATCCAAATACTTCGGCCGTCAAATTATGCCATGAAATACAGCAAAAATTTCAACAAAAGTTCGACCCACAAACGATTCGAAATACACTAAACAGAGCTGGTTATCATGGACGAGTTCCTCGACGCAAACCTTGCCTGTCGCCTGTAAATATAAAAAAGAGGCTGGAGTTCGCCAAACTCAATATTAATCAGTCGGAATCATTTTGAAATCGTGTGATATTTAGTGACGAATCGAAGTTAACCTATTTAGTTCAGACGGCGCACAAAAAGTTTGGCGAAAGCCAAACAAAGAGCTGCCAGAAAATAATGTAATAAAAACAGTGAAGCATGGCGGTGGCAATGTCATGGTATGGGGGTGTATGGCGGCTTCTGGCGTGGGAAATCTCGTCTTAATTGATGAGAAAATGGACAAGAAATTATATATGAGTATTTTAAAAGAAAGCTTGACTCCAAGTGTTGGAAAGTTGGGGCTAGATGCGAAAACATTTATGTTCCAGCAAAAAAATGATCCAACCATTCGTCGTATCTTGTACAAGAATGGCAAATTTACCACTGCAAACAATTCAAAATACCTCCACAGTCACCAGATACGAATCCTATAGAACATGTTTGGGGTTTACTGGAAAAGAAAATACGTCGTCATCGCACAACATCAAAGAACTCACTCAAGGAAGCCATACGCACAGAATGGGAAAACATAACACCAGAGGAGACATCTAACTTAGTAAAAAGTATTCCTAGACGCTTAGCGGCAATTAGGTTAGGTTAGGTTAATGTGGCAGCCAGTTCAAGGAGCAGCTCACTCAGACCACCATGGGTCCATTGTGATACCACCGCGCCACAACGCACCTCCGATTCACTCGTCGAACCATTTTGAAGCCCTAATAAAGCGCAGGATTTGTTTGATCTTCGCGCTAGACACCTCTGTAAGAGAGCTAAAAGCGTATTTGCCTAAACAGCCCGCTTTGCTTCTGGCCAGAGCGGGGCAACTACAGAAGAGATGTTCCACAGTCTCCTCCTCCTCCTCATCCCCACAGCTTCTGCAGTATTCATGAGAGAATGCTCCCAGCCTGAGAGCATGTCTGCCGAAAAGCCAGTGACCAGTTATACATGTCACGACCTTAGAGATATTCTCTCTCGGCAGGGCAAGCAAGTCTCTAGTTTTCCTACTATTAAGTTCCGGCCACATTAGCCTAGTCGTTAAGCAAGTACCTTCTTGTGCCCAAGACCCATTGGTCTCACGCACGACCCTATCCTTCAGCATCACTTTACAGGTGGAAATAGGTATTCCAATTTCACATCTGTCCATGCCTAAAGGAAGGTTAGTACCCCGTCTGGCTAAATCATCAGCCCTACAGTTTCCCGCAAAATCTCTATGCCCCGGAACCCATATAAGGCGTACCTTGAAAGCGGTACTGATATCATTTAGGGCTGCTCGGCAGACCTGAGCAACCTTTGATTTCAGTGCCACCGAATTCATTGACAAGATGGCCGCCTGGCTATCCGAGTAGATATTTATAATATTTCTTGTTATGGCACGTCTATTTAAGTAGACGGCTACCTCCTTTATGGCTAGGACCTCTGCTTGATAAACACTGCAGTGGTCGGGGAGACGGAAAGAAAGTTCCAGTCCCAATTCTTGTGAGAAAACTCCAAAACCGACTCTATCGTCAAGTTTGGATCCGTCAGTGTAGAAATTAAGTTCCCCCCTTCTCCATGGCATTGGTGTTTGCCACTCTCTTCTAGACGGAATATATGTCTGGAAGTGCCTATCGAAGTTGAGATTAGGTATAGAGTGGTCAATGTGTTGGATAGAACTACTCCAGGTATGCGCAATAGTCGAGTGACCAATCTGCCGATCATGCCATAACGCCGCACATTTCAGCCTTAGTGCTGATGTGGCGGCCACTTGTTTCCCTACCAGCTCTAATGTAGGTAGGTTGAGTATTACTTCTAAAGCTTTAGTAGGCATGGTCCTTAAGGCACCAGAGATACATAAAAAATCCGTTCTTTGGACCTTGCTCAGAAGCTTCAAATAGCTTTGTTTCTGAGTGGCTGGCCACCATACCAGTATTCCATATAGCAATATGGGTCTGACCACCGAAATGTATAGCCAGTGCATAATTCGTGGGGATAGCCCCCACCTGATTCCGACCGCTTTTTTACATGTGTACAAAGCAATATTGGCCTTCCTGACTCTTTCTTCAATATTGGGTTTCCAGGTAAGTTTTCTATCTAGTACTAGTTCCAAATATCTAACTGTCTCCTTCATCGGAATTTCCACACCTTTGTATGTTAGCGGGGAGACCTCAGGAGATCTATTTTTCTTAGAAAAGAGGATTAATTCCATTTTCTCAGGGTTTAACCCTAATCCCCTTCTTCCCGTCCAACCAGTAAGCGTGGCCATGCTAGAGCGCAAAATATCCATAAGAGGGTTTGGATATTTCCCTCTGACCACAATTGCCAAGTCATCAGCGTAGGCGACGACATGGCAACCCTCCCTCTCTAAGGCTAGCAGTAATGAATTTACCGCCAAATTCCAGAGCAGGGGGAGAGGACTCCTCCCTGAGGAGTGCCTCTGCAGACCTGTCTGCTTAAGGTGTGGGAACCTAAGCTGGCAGTTACCCTTCTACTGACGAGTATCATTTCTACCATCGCTATCACGACGAGTATCATTTCTGGCCATCTCGTTTTGGACCCATTCACCGAACGTGCAATACGCTTGATGGTCGTTCGGCTTCAATTCTGTGAAATGGCAAACCAAACTGAGCATAAATCAAGTGACAGCTGTCAAAAAGACCAACTCCGAAAAAAGTATTGCCAGATTGAAAACCACACGTCTAAAAAAACACCCTTTATTATATTGTAAGAAATGGTTGCCCAATTATCTTCTCAATTCAAGTCCTACCCTTATGATTTCTACAGTGAACCCAACTGGTTTAGATTGATCAGAATCATTGTTTTCATCGTGATTGTGTTTCATGAATTATGTTAATTATTTCATGTTCATTCAGTTCATCAGCCATTATTTCTTCAATATCTGCCCCAGCTAAATCTTCAAAACCTTCCCCACCTATAGTATGGGCTAACTCAGTGATCTGAGAATATTCATGGTCTATCGTTTTCACTTTCAACAACATCCGGCCATATTTCTTTCCAGCAGGCGTTGATCGCTGATTGATTGATCTGAGTGTATGGCAGTCAAACATACTTAACACAATCTAAAATTGTAACTTTCTTCCAAGCATCCATCAGAGTAAGAGATTCATCATTCTCAGTTATATCATTAAGATATACCTGTATGTTTTCTTGATGTACAGTGCTTTAAAGGTCGAAATTATCCCTTGATCTAACGGCTGTAATAAGGAAGTTGTATTCTTTGGTAAAAAAGATACTTTTATATTTTCGTGTTGCAAATCTGGAAGGTGACCTAATGCATAATAAATTAATAGAAGAGCCTTTAACGGCCACCCTTTTTAGTTAAATAATAATTTCTGACAGCTGGAACAAATAACTCATGGAACCATTCATTGAAGCTATGGCAGCGACCCATGCTTTTCCATTAGACATCCAATAGACGGGCTAGGTTTTTGATGTTTATTCCTTTGAATGAGCGTGGTGATTTTGATTTGTTAATCACCAATGGTATCATCACATAATTGCCTGAAGCATTGCAACAAAAAAGAATTGTTACACGACTTTTCGCTACTAGCTGCTTTGTGATCTTTGGCTATAAAGGTTCTTTCCGGCATTTTTTTTAATCTCTCGAACCACCCATAGCTTACGGAAAAAGATACCTTCTTTTCATCGGAAGAAGTTAACGGCAACTGATTCTTAAGTTAAGAAATCTTCAAAACTTTATTGTAACAGTATGGTATCGATCGGGATTCGCTTTTGAGTTTGGCCTTCTATCCATATCACTAAGGCTTTCTGCATATTTTCCATTGCTGTAAGTTCCAGCTGCTCCACTTTTTGTAATGGAGTCTTCATTTTTTCTTAGCTTGGCTTCCTACATGGAGTAAAAATTAGCAATCCGATTAATATTTGAATTTTAGTTTATAAAGAAATAACTTTTCTTTTCATTTGATCTATTTTCAAATCCTTTGGCATTGTAGCGTCGATGAAATCCAGGGCTTTGAAACAGAATGCAGTATGTTTATTTAAAAAAAACAAAATACACACATTTATTTCTATTGACATGAAACAAAGAATACATTAGTTAAAAGAACAAATTAATATAACAAATACTTACCGCAGTTTTGCCCTCTCTCTATCAACGCTCACGACACTACTAATCTTTAATCACTTTACAGATCGTGAGCGCGATGTTCGAAACAAAAACACAAACTCGGAAAGCTTACAAATACAGTTTAACAGTTTCGTTACATTTATGTTACATTACATTACATTAGAATATTACATTATAATATTAGGGCGTTTTGCTACAGGCATTAAAGAACTTTAAACAATTTACGCAAACTATAAATATGCCTGAAAACTATAAGTGTTGAAAACTAACCAGTTCAAAAGAAAAACGCACAATAATATATATATATATATATATATATATATATATATATATATATATATATATATATATATATATATATATATATAAGCATAGCTAGCTGCTAAAATGATTCTGCACTATGTAGTTGGATGAACCAGAGAGCTTTACTGATATTATATTACGGTGATTCCCCTAAATGTATATATTTTACAACACCGGGAATCTTCCGTTGATTTCATCAGTGTTACCAAAGGAAAAAAATTCTAAAATTTCATTAAATTTTTGGAGCAGAATTTTTACCATTTTTTACTCGTGTAAAACAACTGCCATGTAAATCAGGGGATAAGTGTATAGTAATTTACGGAATATTTGATACTCGGTATTCATGTCACCTGATAAGCTCATTAGAGAAAAAGTATAACATCGAATTTATAAAAATCATTCCAGTATCCACTTCCGTATAAAATGCTAAAAATGCTAGTAGTAACAATTCAATTTATTATGTTATCTCTAAACCAACTGAAAAAATTATTTGTAAACCAATTTTGTTTTTATTAAATACTTTTTACGATTTCGAATGGTGCACTTAATTTGCTTTTTCACATGCATCTACCCAATCATTGTAAACATCGATGGGCTCCGATAAAAAATTAATCGATGTCTGATAATCCTCCAGGCAAACTCGACATTCTATCCTAGCAGTATTTCTACTCTTATCCCTAAAAAGAGAGAACAAATTTCGAATAGTTATTAAACATGACAGTAATAATTCTCCTTAATTTATTTTTTATTTTTTATTTAAGTTACTTCAGCGATGAAGAATTATTTGGCCAAACTTGGACAGTTATAACGCCACCACCATAAAATTTGAAACTTAAGTTTTATATATATTTTATATATAATTTATAAAAATTAAGTTGAAATCTCTACATTTTTTAATGGTAAAATATTTGTACACTTACAAACACTTTACCATTACAAAAAAATTAAAAATTATATATAATACTTTCCTTATATATAGAATTTAATACATATGTAAACGGGTATAAACGACACAATAACCATTAATATATACTTATATATATATATATATATATATATATATATATATATATATATATATATATTTATATATATATATATATATATATATATATATATATATATATATATATATATATATAGATAAATATACATATATCTATATATATATATATATATATATATATATACATATATGTACATAGAAACTGGTCTCTCTAATATTATTCACACTCTTTCTCATAACAAGAATAGAAAGACGGAAACTAAATGACTTACCGTGCTATTCTGGCTACGTTATCAACGTAGTAACAAGCTGACCACTTTGTCAATAGAAAAATCGAGGCAGAAGACCGTATTCTCGAGACAAAATAAAAGCTCTCGGTTCGCTTCTTGACAACGAAAATCATTACCTTACGAACAGTAAATCATAAGAGAAACGAATGTTATTTTTCTATTGTGTTTGGTCGCGATGTTGTACAAATTTAATTTTAAATAGTAGAAGCAGAGCTCCTCCTTTACATATTTTTAAATGATTGAGTATTGTGAGAGACGCCATATTTTGAGAGAGTTGCGGGATTGCAGCGATCCTTTCAGGGTGGATGAACATTTATTTGTGGAGAATTTTAGCCTTTCAAAATTGTTGTGCCAAGATCTTATTTAAGGATTGACACCACATCACACTCAAAAGTCGAGTGTCTCTACACTTTTTGTGCTGCCTTTATTTCTATACACACGATTCCTACCAAAAGTGAGTGGGAAACAATTATGCTTTGCTATTCAATCAAGCGTCTGTACATTGCACTATGGGGCCAATGACAGGTTTTTGAGGCAAAAAGTCAATTTTTGAAGTGAACTTTTTTCAAAAAGTAACGGCAGCAATTTTTACCTAACATTTGGGAATACACAAAAATAAAATATTAGAGACAGGTGGCAACTCATGATTTAAAGCCAAGCTGTTAAAGTTGAAGTTCTTTGTTGTGTTTCATTTTCTGACATTTGCGCCCAAATTAGAAATAAAAACATATGATTGTTTAACAAAAAGTTTTAAGTTCATACAAATTTTGTAAAATGGAAAATACTCTTACAGGTATGTAAATTCAGATATTATTAAGAAATTTTATAAAAATGATGCTGAAATATAAAATTGTGTGTGTTAAAGTGTGTTGTCTCTTGTATGTAGTTTTGGTAATCGTCCCTATGTTTCTTGGAGCAGTACTTTGTTTATTGGTACGTATTGGTGGAAAAACGTATATGTGTAGAAAGGTAATAATGTGTACTTTCAAGTGTTTATAAAATCAACTGCAGGAATTTGCCTTAAATTATAATATTTCCGATTGCATTAAAATTAAAAATGCGGATATTGTAAAATTTTGGTTGGAAAATAACCGAAATGCCAATAATGTTATCAGCTGGATTTCTACGAAATTTCAAAAACACGCTAATGAAGACTGTATGATAACAGTTAAAAAGAAAATTAATAATTTTTGCGCACAAGCTAACCAAAAGTGGAACAAAAACAAAAGGTGTGCGAAGCAGTTCGAAAAAAAAGAAAGGTTATGGGTATCTTATGTGACTGAGCTTAAAATAGCAAAAAGTGATGCCGTTAACAAAAAAGACCGTCCTTGTGTTGGATACAGCGACGGAAGTGTACGGCAAAAACGAAAACTTGCTTCAGAAGTTTCGTCCACATAGTTTAACGATACCAACGTATTGGTTCACGCAGCTTCAATTTCAGCTTACGCATACAAAAAAATGACTTGAGTTTTGTTTTAAGGGAAGCAGCTTCATCTCCATCAAAGTCAATTAAAATTAGAAAATTGCTAACTTCTGATGACAAAAAGCCATTAACACTCTCTCCTGCAGAAGCATTAGTATTTTTGATAGACAATAATTTAACAAAACAACAATATATTAACATGAGGGAACTAAATAAGTCACACAACTGTGACATTTATCCCAGTTACAAACAAATTCAAGAATATAAGCTGCAATGTCGACCTGAAGGACTTACCATAACGGAATCATTGGCACAAATTCCTCTACAAAACTTAGTTGATCATATAGCGAAGAGAATTTTATCCGACCAAGAAGAAGTTTTGATGCAAATGGCTGATTTCAGTGAAGTCACCTTAGTTCTAAGTTATGGTTTTGACGGTTCCACAGGGCAAAGTTCATTTAAGCAAATATTTAACATCAATGCCCCGGAAGGCTTAGACAACTCGCTCTTTGTAACCTCAGTTATACCATTGAAAATAGTCACGTCACATAATGCAATCGTTTGGATAAACCATACTCCTCAATCTGTCCGTTTTTGCCAACCACTTAGAATTGAATTTATAAAGGAAACCAACGAGCATATTTTAAAAGAAAAAATAAATCTGGATCATCAGATATCAAATCTTATACCTTTAGAATATTTTTTGGTAAATGGTAGAAAGATTTCAGTAAAGAATGAACTTATTATGACTTTAATTGAAGCAGTTTTTGTCGATAAAAGATTTAAGCTCAGTGGTGTTTGAGCCGAAATTAAATTCATTAAAATATGGTATAAGCCCATTACATGCCTGGATTCGATGTTTTGAATTTGTTCTTAATCTTTCATATAGACTTCATATAAAAAAATGGCAAATCCGAAGTGCTCAGGATAAAGTACTGATGCAACAGAGAAAAAGTGAAATTCAAGAACAATTCTGGCAGAAAATGGGACTTCATGTCCATAAGCCGAAAAGTAATGGCAGTGGATCAACCAATGACGGCAGCACCGCGGGAAAAGTATTTTCAAATCAGAAATTATTTGCATCTATAACAAACGTTGATATCGAGCTTATCAAACATTTGCATATCATACTAATTGCAATTTCCAGTGAATTTGAAATAAGTGTCGAAAACTTAAAGATTTTTTGTTATGGAACTGCCGAACTATATTTTAAAAACTATGAATGGTATCCAATGTCAGCGTCCTTGCATAAAATTTTAGCACATTCTTCACAAATACTACAAGCCTCAAGTGTGCCTCTTGGATGTGCTGGAGAGAACGCTTCTGAAGCTAGAAACAAATTCTATAAAAAGGACCGCATTGAGCATGTTCGAGAAGATTCCAGAGAACACAATATAACGGATGTGTTCAACAGAGCAATGGATTCTTCTGATCCGTTATTATCTAGCATTAGTGTGAGAAACCGCCATTCAGCAAAGAAAAGGCTGCAGCTGCCAAGAGAAGTTATTTCTCTTTTAAAGATTCCTGAAGTTCCTGAATTTCAATTGCCTACTACATCAAGTTCCGTTGAAAATGATGATGTTTCTGATTGTGAAGAGGACACACAAATTCTATATCACTTTGATTAAGAATTAGAAGTTGATGAAACGTTGGATGATTTTTGAAGTAAGATTAAAATTATTGAATAAATGTTATCTCTACCAAATGTTGTCATTCAATTCAAAAGCCATTTGCTGATAATGATAGTATGTTGTGAACACCCGCACAACAAGAAATTTATAAGTTTTTTATATAATTTTCTGAAATGTATTAATATGGATTATTTTGTGATTTAAAGTTACTTGCTAAATATATGTTATCTCGAACAATTATCGCTAAATCTCGAACAATTATGGCTTAAATTTTTTCCTGAAGACTTAAAAACTCATTATAATCATCAGTACGAAATTTAAAATGTCTAGCTGTTTCCTGTGATTTATTGCCTCAAAAACTGATCATTGGCCCCATAGTGCATTGGAACAAGTATCAGCATTACTTGTTAAAGTGTAAAAGGCGGTGAAGTTCGCTTCCCAAAAACATTCGAGGAGCAACCGAATATAAAAATTGGGTAATATACAAATACGTATTCAGTACACAAAACCCTGTATCTTATTATTCTTTGTATAATTTTTATAGAAATTTCGGCATTAACGCAACATGAGAGGCAATTAACCTCAGACATGTCTGCATCGTATCGCCTTCAGCAAACGATCCTCGCAATCCGCTAGCTATGTATATGAATCGCAAAGGCTACGGCTACTATAGCCTAATCGTTGAAGCCGTAAGTTCCTTTTTTTTGCATTGCTGTTGAACGTTGCACATATGCTTACATTTTTAATAGATACAGTGAATCAAAAAAGTATTGGCACAGCTCAATTTTCAAAGTTTATTTGCTAATAACTTTTTTTCCACACTACTTACATAAATAATTAGTATACCATTTTTAAAAAGGAACATTTTATTATATAATTAAAACATAACATATTTCATATTTCACTTTTTTCCAGGTGTAATGTTATAAAAACTAAAAAAATTCATTATTTTTCCTCAAAAAAGTATTGGCACACGTTGTGTGAGTGTAATGTTTTTGCTCAAATAACGGTAATCCTTTAGTTTTCTTTGCTCCATTTCTTTTCTCTCTACTCAATTATTGCGTTTTAGTTTTTATCTAATATTTCAAGTTAGTGTTGATATTGATTTCTTGAAACATTAATCAAAATGGGCAGAGGTTCTGAAATTCCGGTAGACGTCCGTAAGATTATAATAAATCTTTACGTACACCAAAAATCGTATCGAGAAATTGGAGATCTATTACAGAGGCCATATTCAAGTGTACGAAACATTATAAAACATTACATAAACTTCGGAAAATTACAGCGTGAGAGCAGATCTGGAAGGCCAAAAAAATTTACACCACGCCAGGAGCGGATTGTAGTAGCTGCAGTGGTTCAAAATCCAAATACTTCGGCCGTCAAATTATGCCATGAAATACAGCAAAAATTTCAACAAAAGTTCGACCCACAAACGATTCGAAATACACTAAACAGAGCTGGTTATCATGGACGAGTTCCTCGACGCAAACCTTGCCTGTCGCCTGTAAATATAAAAAAGAGGCTGGAGTTCGCCAAACTCAATATTAATCAGTCGGAATCATTTTGAAATCGTGTGATATTTAGTGACGAATCGAAGTTAACCTATTTAGTTCAGACGGCGCACAAAAAGTTTGGCGAAAGCCAAACAAAGAGCTGCCAGAAAATAATGTAATAAAAACAGTGAAGCATGGCGGTGGCAATGTCATGGTATGGGGGTGTATGGCGGCTTCTGGCGTGGGAAATCTCGTCTTAATTGATGAGAAAATGGACAAGAAATTATATATGAGTATTTTAAAAGAAAGCTTGACTCCAAGTGTTGGAAAGTTGGGGCTAGATGCGAAAACATTTATGTTCCAGCAAAAAAATGATCCAACCATTCGTCGTATCTTGTACAAGAATGGCAAATTTACCACTGCAAACAATTCAAAATACCTCCACAGTCACCAGATACGAATCCTATAGAACATGTTTGGGGTTTACTGGAAAAGAAAATACGTCGTCATCGCACAACATCAAAGAACTCACTCAAGGAAGCCATACGCACAGAATGGGAAAACATAACACCAGAGGAGACATCTAACTTAGTAAAAAGTATTCCTAGACGCTTAGCGGCAATTAGGTTAGGTTAGGTTAATGTGGCAGCCAGTTCAAGGAGCAGCTCACTCAGACCACCATGGGTCCATTGTGATACCACCGCGCCACAACGCACCTCCGATTCACTCGTCGAACCATTTTGAAGCCCTAATAAAGCGCAGGATTTGTTTGATCTTCGCGCTAGACACCTCTGTAAGAGAGCTAAAAGCGTATTTGCCTAAACAGCCCGCTTTGCTTCTGGCCAGAGCGGGGCAACTACAGAAGAGATGTTCCACAGTCTCCTCCTCCTCCTCATCCCCACAGCTTCTGCAGTATTCATGAGAGAATGCTCCCAGCCTGAGAGCATGTCTGCCGAAAAGCCAGTGACCAGTTATACATGTCACGACCTTAGAGATATTCTCTCTCGGCAGGGCAAGCAAGTCTCTAGTTTTCCTACTATTAAGTTCCGGCCACATTAGCCTAGTCGTTAAGCAAGTACCTTCTTGTGCCCAAGACCCATTGGTCTCACGCACGACCCTATCCTTCAGCATCACTTTACAGGTGGAAATAGGTATTCCAATTTCACATCTGTCCATGCCTAAAGGAAGGTTAGTACCCCGTCTGGCTAAATCATCAGCCCTACAGTTTCCCGCAAAATCTCTATGCCCCGGAACCCATATAAGGCGTACCTTGAAAGCGGTACTGATATCATTTAGGGCTGCTCGGCAGACCTGAGCAACCTTTGATTTCAGTGCCACCGAATTCATTGACAAGATGGCCGCCTGGCTATCCGAGTAGATATTTATAATATTTCTTGTTATGGCACGTCTATTTAAGTAGACGGCTACCTCCTTTATGGCTAGAACCTCTGCTTGATAAACACTGCAGTGGTCGGGGAGACGGAAAGAAAGTTCCAGTCCCAATTCTTGTGAGAAAACTCCAAAACCGACTCTATCGTCAAGTTTGGATCCGTCAGTGTAGAAATTAAGTTCCCCCCTTCTCCATGGCATTGGTGTTTGCCACTCTCTTCTAGACGGAATATATGTCTGGAAGTGCCTATCGAAGTTGAGATTAGGTATAGAGTGGTCAATGTGTTGGATAGAACTACTCCAGGTATGCGCAATAGTCGAGTGACCAATCTGCCGATCATGCCATAACGCCGCACATTTCAGCCTTAGTGCTGATGTGGCGGCCACTTGTTTCCCTACCAGCTCTAATGTAGGTAGGTTGAGTATTACTTCTAAAGCTTTAGTAGGCATGGTCCTTAAGGCACCAGAGATACATAAAAAATCCGTTCTTTGGACCTTGCTCAGAAGCTTCAAATAGCTTTGTTTCTGAGTGGCTGGCCACCATACCAGTATTCCATATAGCAATATGGGTCTGACCACCGAAATGTATAGCCAGTGCATAATTCGTGGGGATAGCCCCCACCTGATTCCGACCGCTTTTTTACATGTGTACAAAGCAATATTGGCCTTCCTGACTCTTTCTTCAATATTGGGTTTCCAGGTAAGTTTTCTATCTAGTACTAGTTCCAAATATCTAACTGTCTCCTTCATCGGAATTTCCACACCTTTGTATGTTAGCGGGGAGACCTCAGGAGATCTATTTTTCTTAGAAAAGAGGATTAATTCCATTTTCTCAGGGTTTAACCCTAATCCCCTTCTTCCCGTCCAACCAGTAAGCGTGGCCATGCTAGAGCGCAAAATATCCATAAGAGGGTTTGGATATTTCCCTCTGACCACAATTGCCAAGTCATCAGCGTAGGCGACGACATGGCAACCCTCCCTCTCTAAGGCTAGCAGTAATGAATTTACCGCCAAATTCCAGAGCAGGGGGAGAGGACTCCTCCCTGAGGAGTGCCTCTGCAGACCTGTCTGCTTAAGGTGTGGGAACCTAAGCTGGCAGTTACCCTTCTACTGACGAGTATCATTTCTACCATCGCTACCATATTAGGATCGACGCCCAGAGCTTCTAACACTCCTGTAATGGCGTTCGCATTTATGTTGTTGAAAGCGCCTTCTATGTCAATGAACGCCGCTAGTGCGAAATCTTTCTGATGGATGGCTTTTTCCACTATACCAATAAGTACGTGTAACGCCGTCTCTGTCGATTTGCCCTTCGTGTATGCATATTGTGCCGAGGAGATTCTACCAGTTGGTATAGCTTCCCGTAAGTGTGCATCCATCACTCTCTCCAGTGTTTTTAGGAGGAAAGACGTGAGACTGATTGGTCTGAAGTCTTTAGGATTTACATGAGAGGACCTGCCTGCCGTGGGTATGAAGGAAACCTTCGTTTCTCTCCATCTCAGCGGAATATAGCCCATGTTTAGACAGCTTATAATTGCAGTCACAACCCAGGGCGTAATTATGTCCCGTGATTGTTGCAGTTCAGCTGGATAGATTCCATCCGGACCCGGAGATTTATATGGACCAAAGGTGTTAATGGCCCACTGAACTTTCTCGACTGTAACTATCGCATTCCCCATCTCAGACTGCCTGTCCCCAGGTGTCGGGTTATCACCCTCCACTGTGCTACTGCCTGGAAAATGCGTATCTAAGAGAAGAGCCAAAGATTCCTCGCTCGATTCACTCCACACATCACCCGGGCCTTTAAGGTAGCCCAGGTTGTGTGGTGTCCTCGCTAGGATTCTTCTTAGTCTAGCTGCTTCCGATGTTTCTTCCACATCCCTACAATAGTTTTGCAAGGACTGTCGCTGCGCAATTCTGGTAGCTTTCTTGTATATTTTTAGCTCAGCCTTGTAGGCTTCCCAGTCCGCGGGCAGACCCGAAGTTTTAGCCCTGCTAAATAGCCGCCTGTTGGACTTCCGGAGAAGGCCTAGATCCATTGACCACCAAGGTGGTTTGTCCTTGCCTCTCAGTTTTACAACCGGGCACCCAGCTGTCAGTGAACTATTCAGGGCCGTGGTTACCTGATTGATCAGCCCGTCTAATTCCACATTTTCTGTGGGATCAGACGGGGGATTTATTGGCAGCGAGGCCCTGAGAGCTTTCCTATACTTCCCCCAGTCCGTCCTCCGTATATTTGTAAAGGTCTTAACTGGAGCTCGTGGGAAGTTCACTTCGTATTCTATATAGCGATGGTAAGAGTAGGAACTTTCATTCGACACTCTCCATCTTTTTATATTGTTAGCGAAGTTATCGAAGGTCAGGGTAATATCTAACACTTCCCTTCTATTTTGTGTTATAAACGTCGGCTCTGAGCCTAAATTTACCACACTAAGCTTATTCTCTATAATGAAGTCTAAAACTGACTCACCTCTTGCGTTAGTGTTTGAACTTCCCCACAAAGTGTTGTGTGCGTTTACGTCACTGGAGACAACCAAGTTCCTTTTGGCTGCGGCTGCCTCCATGACCAATGACCGAACCTCCTCTGGTGGAGCGTCCTTGTCGTGAGGCATATATGCGGAGGCTACCCAGAGACTGCTATTTTGCAGCTCAATGCTTGCCGCCACCGTATCGCCATTACTTAACTGTGGGAGCAAAAAGATGTTAATGTTATCCTTTGCAACTATACAAGCATGAGGCTTACCTGTGCTCTGAGCTGCTATCATCTTGAAGCCTCTCATCTTCAAACCGCAGATTTTGTTGCCGCATATCCACGGCTCTTGGATGAGGGCCACGTCAAAACCACCGGAACCCAGGCGGACCATCAAGTTTGCAGAGGCGAGTTTACAATAGTGGAGGTTGATTTGGATCAGCTTCAGAAGAATCTGTCCTTCTTACCTCCACCATCGTAACGTCCGCGTCCTCCTCTTCTTCGGTGTAGTCAAGCAGGTCGTCCTCCTCAAAGAGCTGCCCGACCCCGGCTGCTCTGAGTCGGTCGACCTTTGGCTGCTGGACAACCCTTCTTCACCACCGCCAGCCTCGCTAGCCTTGTCACCCTCTATCTCCTCCGGCTCCAAAACTTGCTCGTCGCTGCGGCAGATCCGGACGGTCGCGTCAACGAACCCGAACCTGACTACCCCGTTTCTCTCTGCCAGTGGGGCAAGGGAGTCAGCGTTGAGTATCAGCAACACCTGCCTCCTTCCTTCCACTGGCTCCTCGAGCTTCGCTACCTTCCAGTTATGGGTTGGCAGCTCCCTGTTGCACGATCTAAAGATCGCCTCTATTCTCTCCGGTTCAGCTGGCTTAGCCGGGATCCAGACCCGGGCTGTGGGTCTGCTGGGAACTTCTTCCCTGCTGACGGCTTCTAGCTTGGCTCCCGGCCAGATCTCGCCCACCTTGCTTACCGCGATCTTGTAAAGGTTGGCTGACCTGCTGTCATCGCATGCGATAAGTTTGGCCCTGCCCTGATACCAGCATGACAGAAAGGGGGGGTCCTGGGTTTTCCTCTAAGACTTGGAGGTAGACTTCGGCAATCGCTTGCTCCACCCACCTCCGCTTCTCTTTGGGTATGACCCCTTCCTCCTCCTTCCGGTCAATGATGGCCAGCATCTCACCCCCACCTTTGACAACGTCGCTGTAGGATGGGTATTTCTGGCCGCCGACTTTTTGTCTTTTAGCGACCTCACCCGCCTCTTCAGCCGAGCGTTGTCTCTTTGGGGCTGTACCCGCCGGTTTGCCCAAGCCGGATAGCACCCCCCTTGCCCACTCTACCGATTTGGCCTGCTCCTCAGTGAGCTGGTCTGTGGATGACCCTCATGGCCGCCTTCCTATCATAATAGGCCTGCTTAGACGGATGGACGGGTTTAAACGGCCCCAGCAACCTTATTTGAGCTGCTGGGCCCCTCTACTATCTGCTGCCGAAAGATCCCCGGGGTAGCCCCCCGCCCCCTGACCGCAGTCAGCGTTTGGGTTTTTACCACCTCCTCCGGCTTTCTTCCTTCAGCACACCTTTGAAAGAGACGAGAGACCGGTTTTCCCAAGCCTCCCCGTCCCCTACTACCAGCACTCGTGCTGGGACCAGCCCAAACGCTTAAGCCCCTTCTGCCTCCTGCTGCTATCGATCTGTCTGCCACCCTTATATTAGCGGTAGACAGGATCACCTCTATCGGTTTTTTGGGTTTGGATTTGGTTTTAAATTTAAAGACATATGTGGTCCCACGAGTATCGGACAAGAGAGGTCCGCTCGCGCAGAGGTCCTTGTGCGCGAGTAAGGCTAGATAGAACCGGAGGACGCCAAGTATCCGGAGCACTCCGTTAGAGACTGGGCTATTTTTTTGACCTGGGCCCCCAGCCAGGCTGAGCATCGACACGGGTCGTATGACATCTTACTCCAACCCAGAGGTCCCCCTGTATCCGGGGAGGTGTTTATTGACTCCTCAGTCTAGATCCGTAGTGTTCTGTTATAAATAGCAGGGTTACCTCGGGCAGGATGTGACTCTTCGCCACGCACTATCGGTCTAGATGGAATAGAGGCTAATGTTCCTAGAACTATAATCGCATATTCCCACCCTGCGAAAATTTACGTTTCAACGAAACTTACGTTTCAACGAAAACTGACGCTTCAACCCCCTTAGCGGCAATTATTAAGGCCAAAGGAGGTCTAACCAAATATTAAATGTTCATAAATCTTACCAGAAATCAAATTTTTTACATGTGTGCCAATACTTTTTTGAGGAAAAATAATGAATTTTTTTAGTTTTTATAACATTACACCTGGAAAAAAGTGAAATATGAAATATGTTATGTTTTAATTATATAATAAAATGTTCCTTTTTAAAAATGGTATACTAATTATTTTTGTAAGTGGTGTGGAAAAAAAGTTATTAGCAAATAAACTTTGAAAATTGAGCTGTGCCAACACTTTTTTGATTTACTGTATGTGATCATCGCTTGATTTTCACATCAGTGAACGCGAAATTTCCTAGCTCGTACCACGACTCTGGAATATGGACTACTTCTCCGGCACGGATTCATTTAATGACGAACCGCAACAGTGGCGATTCCTGGCTTCTAGGAACTACATGCGAATTCTGTATTATAGTCATAAGTGTGTGTAAGTGTGAGATTGCACAACCTTCTTAAGAAAAGAGGTGCAGCGGCAAATGTCGACGAAGAGGAGGATCAGGACAAGTCACAGAAACAACCCAGTACAACAAAGGTGGTCTTCGAATTAGGGCACGACATCTATCCAGCCTTAACTAAATAAAGAGTTCACAATAATGCTGTACAATATTACGTACTACATATTTATATTAGATAAATAATTAATAATTTAAATTAAATGTAAAACGGAAAATTATTTATTTCATTCATTTCATTTATATGCGTTACCAACTTAACACTTTTTAATTCCACTAAAGCTGCTGTCGTCTGCAATAATGCAGCCGTCATTGCGTCACGCTTCCCTGCTGCCATTATGCTCGGCGCAGCTGGCGCTGGCAGCTTCCTGAAAATTATGAAACTATTTTAAAGGTGTATGCTACAAAACGAAAATGTGGACGAAGAAATAAATGACTGTATGCACTGATATGGAATTCCATTAAAAAAAAACAATTCCAATTCTCTAAGCATAAAAGCTATGCTTACCTGGTATCCCAAAATGTCTACATCTGCTGTTCCGTCAACAACCGCAGAACCTAACGCTAAGGGTGTCTGTGTTGCAGGACCATCACCAGTGGTAAAGTTGTTCTGCCTTCTGCTTCCGAGCACGGCAACGCAGTCGCCTTTTCCAGCGACTTAACGACTATAAAACGATAAGGAATATTGAAATCAAATCATAAAAACAAATGCTTTAGACTGACTTACATTTTTCCACTTTTCTGCAGAGTGTGTTGGTCCTCTCCTGACATTTAATCCATCAGCGTATTGCTCTCACATTTCTTTAATCAGCCGTGGCGCCTTGGTCGAATTTTTGCCAGCGCCCATTTCCGGATGCGCCCGGCAGAAATGTATAAAAAATGCAGCTGCTCCGATGTTCTCCGTTTGTAGGTCTTTCTCCTAAATAAAATAACAATATCGTTAATAGAAACTAACAATTTCCAAAGTACTTACATTACAAAATCGTCTTTGCTCGCCATTTTCATTATTTGGATATATTTGTTTGTCAAAATTGCACATTTTAGCAGCTGTGTTGCTTCTCACCACACGAGGTGAAATCGGAAAGCCTTTTCGATGTTACCTGTCCTCGAGAACAAGGTATTCAAAATATGGTTATCAAGAAAAGGTTGTCAACTGATATTAGTACGCGAGAATAGCGCTGTTAATGGACGAACTAAAGACACATGAACGGAACCATTGAAACAATGACCAACCAACCACAAGAAAAACACATGACGAGACAATGTACTGCTTCGAGGAGAAAAACCAACTCAGCCTCAAAACATTTAACAATAATTTGCAAAAAACAATAAAAATACAAAAATTTTCGCCAGAAATCCACAAAATCTAGAAAACTGCTTTTGAACTAATTACACAGTGCAGCAAGAAATCCCAACCTTAATGAAGCCAACACGAAAGGCTTTGCTATATTAGGTCGTTTTCTATGAGACCCTGAAGATGACATGTTCAGGACAATTTTTTAACATTTTTGTTGATACCTAGAAAACCGTTATTAAACCTGAAATTAAATGTTTATGAATATTTCAGATTTTTTCCACATTCTGTTTAACACTTTAAGAGGATCAAATAGTTCAAAAATCATTTTATTGCCTTCAGATTGCAAAATGATCAGAAATTGTCCTAAGCATATGTCTACTTCTGGTGTTATTGAACATGAAATACGACTTAATATAACAAAATCTTACTCGAGTTTTCAATAGCTATTGTTTCACTTTCATATCGCATTGGATTGGATGAACCGAAATTTTAAACGCAATATTATTGATGGAAGGCATTACAGTTACTATAAATTTCAGCGACTTTCATCGCAACTCAGCGACATGTCTGACTGTCTATTAAATCCGTATGGGTATCGATGTATGTAGATAAGTAAATATAATAGTGTTAATAATATTTTGTATAAATAAGAGCTGGAATTTAAATATAGTGTTGTGTATGAAAAGCATAATGTATGTATATACACACAAACGCCAACACCATACGCGGCGTAGGCACATGCAATGTGAGCGGAGACCCAACGTAAGTACATCGAACTCTCATATAAGAATGTTTACGTTATGAAGCACGAACTCCGCGCACGTTTTTTATTAAGCTGCATTCTAATGTTCGATGCCCTCAACGAATGTACGCTGGCATTGACCGTCATACTTTCCGCTGACATTGCAAAAGCCCTCTTTATGTATTAAGAATCATATTATATACTAAGTCTTAGCACATAAGAAATTAAAAGTATAAATAGCAATAAGTTTTTATCAATAAATCAGATTCGATCTGGAAACAAAACTTATCGCTTCTCATTAAATATTTGGCTGTACTCTAGTAGTCGCCGATTGAAATTGTGCGCTAGCTCTCGCGCCGCTATACAATTCTTTGAGCCCATCTTTACAATAGAAATACTACACACACCCAATCTGACAAGTGACACATTATACACAACCTTTGCCAACTCTCACAGAATACATACATATTTTTGTACGGAATGATAATTTTCAGGTATGAAGCATTTTGTTATATAAAAATTAAATAAACAGAGCTAAAATAAAGAAAAAAAATCTGATTTTTGGAACTCCGCAAAGTAGGCTCTGTTACAGCGATGACTTCCTCATTTGAAGTGATTCGCTTTTTACAAGCTATTTTTTAATGTTTAGAACCAAAAACAAATCGCATGGGGCCAAATCTGAAGAATACGGTGGATGAGGCAGCAATTCGTAGCAGGGTGGAAGACCACTTTTTTCTTCACCAAATGGGGCCGTTTTTTCATCAATTCAGCATCGAATCGGTCTAATAAATACGCATAGAACTGTCCTTCTACGAATAGTCGATAAAGATGATGCCTTGCGAATCCCAAAAAACGGTGGCCATGACTTTTCTGACCAATGGAACACTTTTAGCCGGGTGTAGTCCACTGTTTAGACTGTTCTTTCATTTCTAGCGTATATTGATGGATCCATGCTTCGTCAACAGTCACGAAACTCCATAGACACTCTTTTGGATTGCGCTTAAACATGTCTAAACAGTGCTCCGAAGTTGTCATGCAATTCCGTTTTTACGGCACTGTGAGCAAACGCGGCACCCATCTCGCTGCTAGCTTTCTCATACCCAATTTTTTGTGTAGGACATTTTGTAAACGTTCAATTGAGATGTGTACAATGCAGCAATCTCTTTTTGGTACTCACCTGGCGATCTGCTAGCACGATATCATGGATTTTGCTACCATATCCTCGGTAGTCACCTCAATCGGGCAGTCTGGGCGCTATTCATCAAAAACGGATGTTCGGCCAGGCCACACATAAATTCATTAAACCAATATCTGATGGTAGTCATCAAAACTGCATAGTCCTTATAAACGCCATGCTAATTGACTTCGATTTCTTCACACGCCTTCCCATCCAAAAATATAAATCTAATCACTGGTCGATATTGCTCTTTATCCATGGTTGCAAACAAACATGAACTTGACTGCTTTCAGTAACTGTCAGAACAAATATAATCGCATTATGCTTCGTCATGACATGGCAAATCTTTATTTTACGCAAAACCACAAATGCTTTGTTTTACGCCCCACTTTCCGAATAAAAAACCTTTGCCATACAGAAAATTCATTCTTGTGTATTTTACCACACAAAACAGAAAATAAAAATTTTATTTCAAATCATTCGCTTCTGCGGTGAGCACACACCGGAATTAGGGAAGATCTCGGTTTGAAGAGTCTGTAATGAAATCCGTAATTAACAATTCCGTTTGCTTTTTTGGGTCGCAGGTTCAAATCCTGCCACGGGCTTGGTCTCCAAAATACTTCTTTCTATAAAAGCTTTTTCTCTTAGAGTCGAAAGCCTCTGTAGCTTGTACTCATTCCCCCAAAACCTTGCACTCATAATTAATGATGGTGTAAGGTATAATAATAATAATTGCTAAATCTTTATAGACCTCTTCATATTTATTTAATTATTTACGAAGGTCTCGCTGGAATCGGAGAGCTCGAACATTTGTATAGGGTGTTTTTTTAAACGTGTGGTTTTCAAACAGAAATAAAACGCATATAATTTAATGTTATGGCCAAGAATTTAGCTTTATTATAAAGATAAGGGTTTGCGTTCCCTATTGACTGTAACAGTATGGCCGGTTTCATTTTTGAAGAAATATGGACCAATGATTCCCTCTCCCCATAGAGCACACCAAACAGTGACTTTTTAGGGATGTAACGGCGTCTCAACATTGACTTGTGGATTATCATCACTCCAAATGCGACAATTTTGCTTATTAACGTACCCATTCAACCAAAAGTGAGCTTCATCGCTGAACAAAATTTTCCTGTGAAAATCAGGATCGGTGGCCATCTCGTTTTGGACCCATTCACCGAACGTGCAATACGCTTGATGGTCGTTCGGCTTCAATTCTGTGAAATGGCAAACCAAACTGAGCATAAATCAAGTGACAGCTGTCAAAAAGACCAACTCCGAAAAAAGTATTGCCAGATTGAAAACCACACGTCTAAAAAAAACACCCTTTATTATATTGTAAGAAATGGTTGCCCAATTATCTTCTCAATTCAAGTCCTACCCTTATGATTTCTACAGTGAACCCAACTGGTTTAGATTGATCAGAATCATTGTTTTCATCGTGATTGTGTTTCATGAATTATGTTAATTATTTCATGTTCATTCAGTTCATCAGCCATTATTTCTTCAATATCTGCCCCAGCTAAATCTTCAAAACCTTCCCCACCTATAGTATGGGCTAACTCAGTGATCTGAGAATATTCATGGTCTATCGTTTTCACTTTCAACAACATCCGGCCATATTTCTTTCCAGCAGGCGCTGATCGCTGATTGATTGATCTGAGTGTATGGCAGTCAAACATACTTAACACAATCTAAAATTGTAACTTTCTTCCAAGCATCCATCAGAGTAAGAGATTCATCATTCTCAGTTATATCATTAAGATATACCTGTATGTACATCAACAGTGCTTTAAAGGTCGAAATTATCCCTTGATCTAACGGCTGTAATAAGGAAGTTGTATTCTTTGGTAAAAAAAGACACTTTTATATTTTCGTGTTGCAAATCTGGAGGGTGACCTAATGCATAATCAATTAATAGAAGAGCCTTTAACGGCCACCCTTTTTAGTTAAAGAATAATTTCTGACAGTTGGAACAAATAACTTATGGAACCATTCATTGAAGGCTATGGCAGCGACCCATGCTTTTCCATTAGACATCCAATAGACGGGCTAGGTTTTTGATGTTTATTCCTTTGAATGAGCGTGGTGATTTTGATTTGTTAATCACCAATGGTATCATCACATAATTGCCTGAAGCATTGCAACAGAAAAGAATTGTTACACGACTTTTCGCTACTAGCTGCTTTGTGATCTTTGGCTATAAAGGTTCTTTCCGGCATTTTTTTTAATCTCTCGAACCACCCATGGCTTACGGAAAAAGATACCTTCTTTTCATCGGAAGAAGTTAACGGCAACTCTTCTTAAGTTAAGAAATCTTCAAAACTTTATTGTAACAGTATGGTATCGATCGGGATTCGCTTTTGAGTTTGGCCTTCTATCCATATCACTAAGGCTTTCTGCATATTTTCCATTGCTGCAAGTTCCAGCTGCTCCACTTTTTGTAATGGAGTCTTCATTTTTTCTTAGCTTGGCTTCCTACATGGAGTAAAAATTAGCAATCCGATTAATATTTGAATTTTAGTTTATAAAGAAATAACTTTTCTTTTCATTTGATCTATTTTCAAATCCTTTGGCATTGTAGCGTCGATGAAATCCAGGGCTTTGAAACAGAATGCAGTATGTTTATTTAAAAAAAACAAAATACACACATTTATTTCTATTGACATGAAACAAAGAATACATTAGTTAAAAGAACAAATTAATATAACAAATACTTACCGCAGTTTTGCCCTCTCTCTATCAACGCTCACGACACTACTAATCTTTAATCACTTTACAGATCGTGAGCGCGATGTTCGAAACAAAAACACAAACTCGGAAAGCTTACAAATACAGTTTAACAGTTTCGTTACATTTATGTTACATTACATTACATTAGAATATTACATTATAATATTAGGGCGTTTTGCTACAGGCATTAAAGAACTTTAAAAAATTTACGCAAACTATAAATATGCCTGAAAACTATAAGTGTTGAAAACTAACCAGTTCAAAAGAAAAACGCACAATAATATATATATAAGCATAGCTAGCTGCTAAAATGATTCTGCACTATGTAGTTGGATGAACCAGAGAGCTTTACTGATATTATATTACGGTGATTCCCCTTAATGTATGTATTTTACAACACCGGGAATCTTCCGTTGATTTCATCAATGTTACCAAAGGAATAACATTCAAAAATTTCATGAAATTTTTGGAGCAGAATTTTTACCATTTTTTACTCGTGTAAAACAACTGCCATGTAAATCAGGGGATAAGTGTATAGTAATTTACGGAATATTTGATACTCGGTATTCATGTCACCTGATAAGCTGATTAGAAAAAAAGTATAACATCGAATTTATAACAATCATTCCAGTATCCACTTCCGTATAAAATGCCAAAAATGCTAGTAGTAACAATTCAATTTATTATGTTATCTCTAAACCAACTGAAAAAATTATTTGTAAACAAATTTTGTTTTTATTAAATACTTTTTACTATTTCGAATGGTACACTTAATTTGCTGTTTCACATGCATCTACCCAATCATTGTAAACATCGATGGGCTCCGATAAAAAATTAATCGATGTCTGATAATCCTCCAGGCAAACTCGACATTCTATCCTAGCAGTATTTCTACTCTTATCCCTAAAAAGAGAGAACAAATTTCGAATAGTTATTAAACATGACAGTAATAATTCTCCTTAATTTATAAAAATTAAGTTGAAATCTCTACATTTTTTAATGGTAAAATATTTGTACACTTACAAACACTTTACCATTACAAAAAAATTAAAAATTATTTATAATACTTTCCTTATATATAGAATTTAATACATTGTATATAAACGACACAATAACCATTAAAATTTATATATACTCGTATATATATAATATACTCGTATATAGCCAAAACTGCCTGAAGGAGCGTTCCAATGCTTTTCCGATGTACTAGAGAGTTCTTAACTATTGTCTTGGCTACAATTTTTGCCTGAGTATTGGATGGAAAATCTCAATGGTTTGGCTGTTATAGGCCAAAATATCCAAAAAAAACGTGACAAAAAGTGGTGAATTTTCTACATTTTCGATCATGAAAACGAAGTTTTTCTAAGTAATATGTTCAGAGAAATTGTAGCCCGAGACAATAGCTACAACTTTACTTATAATAAGTCAAAATTTCAAATACTTTACGAAATATGAGCCCAAGAAAATATGGAAATTTTCCAAAAAAATAAAGTCTGAGAAAAAACTGCAAGTCAAAATCTGGAAGCTCGATTTTCACCGTAGACGTATGGGCTACTGGACTTTTTTGCTCAGTACAATCCCAAGAATTAGAAACGCGAAGCGCCCATTAAGATGTTCAAGTCGCCCCACCCTAATATATATATATATATATATATATATATATATATATATACATATATATATATATATATATATATATATATATATATTTATATATATATATATATATATATATATATATATATATATATATATATTTATATATATATATATATATATATATATATATATATATATATATATATACATATATATATATATATATATATATATATATATTTATATATATATATATATATATATATATATATAAATATATATACATATATATATATATATATATATATATATATATATATATATATATGGCCAATCGTCCGGATGTCCACTGAATTCCGGCAGTTCTTGCACTTTACGTGGAATTTGGACAGGGTTTAAGAATTGCGAGGTTTGACTAAACGGTGCGGCCAATGTGGTTGTTGGTAGCGACGTAGTTGTATATGTTACGGGCGGAGAAATGTTTAGTAACGGCGAAGGTAGCAGAGGATTAGCGAACGTCAACTGCAACTGCGACGCGCCGTCGTGTGTACTGTTTAGCGTCGACGGCGCCGAAACAGTTCCGCTACAACGGTACGCTTCCTCCCAGGAGTGACGTTGGCTAACATTTGGACTCAGCTGCGACTGTGTGTTTCGCAATTGAGTCTCTAAAATCTTAATTCGCTGTAGTAGGGCACTCACCTGTTGTGCGGCATAGCTCTCATTTATATATGGGAGTCCTGCGGTGGCGGCTTTTGCACCGCTGGAGACTGTGGCGACGTTTTCGCTGGTTACCGCTGCGCTTGTGCTATTTATGGCGGTTGTGGCATATGCGGCTGTGTTTGCAGTTGGAGTGACGGCGACTGTGGTAGCACTTACCGAATTTTTGATTGCTGTGGATGCATTTTCGGCGGGAGTGGTGGGTGCTGATTTATCCATTGCGTCCCAACACCCTGTTGTGGTTGTTTCTCCGCAAAATCTAGGGCTTCGTCTTGGCGGCGTGGTTTCATTCCTTTCTTCACGTTGGTTTTGTCACGTCAACTGATGCCAGCAATCAGTCCGCTGACCGCGGCTTTTTCCTGGCAAGCAGCGCAGTGTATACACTGTATGTCCGCTGGCTGCGGCGTAGTGGTTGGCAGCGCTCCTTTCTATCAACTGTATTGTTGCTGGCTACGAAAAATGTTACAGTTTATCAAACAGCCAATTGCGAAAAAAAAAAAAAAATTGTAGCGTCGATGAAATCCAGGGCTTTGAAACAGAATGCAGTATGTTTATTTAAAAAAAACAAAATACACACATTTATTTCTATTGACATGAAACAAAGAATTCATTAGTTAAAAGAACAAATTAATATAACAAATACTTACCGCAGTTTTGCCCTCTCTCTATCAACGCTCACGACACTACTAATCTTTAATCACTTTACAGATCGTGAGCGCGATGTTCGAAACAAAAACACAAACTCGGAAAGCTTACAAATACAGTTTAACAGTTTCGTTACATTTATGTTACATTACATTACATTAGAATATTACATTATAATATTAGGGCGTTTTGCTACAGGCATTAAAGAACTTTAAACAATTTACGCAAACTATAAATATGCCTGAAAACTATAAGTGTTGAAAACTAACCAGTCCAAAAGAAAAACGCACAATAATATATATATAAGCATAGCTAGCTGCTAAAATGATTCTGCACTATGTAGTTGGATGAACCAGAGAGCTTTACTGATATTATATTACGGTGATTCCCCTAAATGTATGTATTTTACAACACCGGGAATCTTCCGTTGATTTCATCAATGTTACCAAAGGAATAACATTCAAAAATTTCATGAAATTTTTGGAGCAGAATTTTTACCATTTTTTACTCGTGTAAAACAACTGCCATGTAAATCAGGGGATAAGTGTATAGTAATTTACGGAATATTTGATACTCGGTATTCATGTCACCTGATAAGCTGATTAGAAAAAAAGTATAACATCGAATTTATAACAATCATTCCAGTATCCACTTCCGTATAAAATGCCAAAAATGCTAGTAGTAACAATTCAATTTATTATGTTATCGCTAAACCAACTGAAAAAATTATTTGTAAACAAATTTTGTTTTTATTAAATACTTTTTACTATTTCGAATGGTACACTTAATTTGCTGTTTCACATGCATCTACCCAATCATTGTAAACATCGATGGGCTCCGATAAAAAATTAATCGATGTCTGATAATCCTCCAGGCAAACTCGACATTCTATCCTAGCAGTATTTCTACTCTTATCCCTAAAAAGAGAGAACAAATTTCGAATAGTTATTAAACATGACAGTAATAATTCTCCTTAATTTATAAAAATTAAGTTGAAATCTCTACATTTTTTAATGGTAAAATATTTGTACACTTACAAACACTTTACCATTACAAAAAAATTAAAAATTATTTATAATACTTTCCTTATATATAGAATTTAATACATTGTATATAAACGACACAATAACCATTAAAATTTATATATACTCGTATATATATAATATACTCGTATATAGCCAAAACTGCCTGAAGGAGCGTTCCAATGCTTTTCCGATGTACTAGAGAGTTCTTAACTATTGTCTTGGCTACAATTTTTGCCTGAGTATTGGATGGAAAATCTCAATGGTTTGGCTGTTATAGGCCAAAATATCAAAAAAAACGTGACAAAAAGTGGTGAATTTTCTACATTTTCGATCATGAAAACGAAGTTTTTCTAAGTAATATGTTCAGAGAAATTGTAGCCCGAGACAATAGCTACAACTTTACTTATAATAAGTCAAAATTTCAAATACTTTACGAAATATGAGCCCAAGAAAATATGGAAATTTTCCAAAAAAATAAAGTCTGAGAAAAAACTGCAAGTCAAAATCTGGAAGCTCGATTTTCACCGTAGACGTATGGGCTACTGGACTTTTTTGCTCAGTACAATCCCAAGAATTAGAAACGCGAAGCGCCCATTAAGATGTTCAAGTCGCCCCACCCTAATATATATATATATATATATATATATATATATATATATATATATATATATATATATATATACATATATATATATATATATATATATATATATATATATATATATTTATATATATATATATATATATATATATATATATATATTTATATATATATATATATATATATATATATATATACATATATATATATATATATATATATATATATTTATATATATATATATATATATATATATATATATATATATAAATATATATACATATATATATATATATATATATATATATATATATGGCCAATCGTCCGGATGTCCACTGAATTCCGGCAGTTCTTGCACTTTACGTGGAATTTGGACAGGGTTTAAGAATTGCGAGGTTTGACTAAACGGTGCGGCCAATGTGGTTGTTGGTAGCGACGTAGTTGTATATGTTACGGGCGGAGAAATGTTTAGTAACGGCGAAGGTAGCAGAGGATTAGCGAACGTCAACTGCAACTGCGACGCGCCGTCGTGTGTACTGTTTAGCGTCGACGGCGCCGAAACAGTTCCGCTACAACGGTACGCTTCCTCCCAGGAGTGACGTTGGCTAACATTTGGACTCAGCTGCGACTGTGTGTTTCGCAATTGAGTCTCTAAAATCTTAATTCGCTGTAGTAGGGCACTCACCTGTTGTGCGGCATAGCTCTCATTTATATATGGGAGTCCTGCGGTGGCGGCTTTTGCACCGCTGGAGACTGTGGCGACGTTTTCGCTGGTTACCGCTGCGCTTGTGCTATTTATGGCGGTTGTGGCATATGCGGCTGTGTTTGCAGTTGGAGTGACGGCGACTGTGGTAGCACTTACCGAATTTTTGATTGCTGTGGATGCATTTTCGGCGGGAGTGGTGGGTGCTGATTTATCCATTGCGTCCCAACACCCTGTTGTGGTTGTTTCTCCGCAAAATCTAGGGCTTCGTCTTGGCGGCGTGGTTTCATTCCTTTCTTCACGTTGGTTTTGTCACGTCAACTGATGCCAGCAATCAGTCCGCTGACCGCGGCTTTTTCCTGGCAAGCAGCGCAGTGTATACACTGTATGTCCGCTGGCTGCGGCGTAGTGGTTGGCAGCGCTCCTTTCTATCAACTGTATTGTTGCTGGCTACGAAAAATGTTACAGTTTATCAAACAGCCAATTGCGAAAAAAAAATTGTAGCGTCGATGAAATCCAGGGCTTTGAAACAGAATGCAGTATGTTTATTTAAAAAAAACAAAATACACACATTTATTTCTATTGACATGAAACAAAGAATTCATTAGTTAAAAGAACAAATTAATATAACAAATACTTACCGCAGTTTTGCCCTCTCTCTATCAACGCTCACGACACTACTAATCTTTAATCACTTTACAGATCGTGAGCGCGATGTTCGAAACAAAAACACAAACTCGGAAAGCTTACAAATACAGTTTAACAGTTTCGTTACATTTATGTTACATTACATTACATTAGAATATTACATTATAATATTAGGGCGTTTTGCTACAGGCATTAAAGAACTTTAAACAATTTACGCAAACTATAAATATGCCTGAAAACTATAAGTGTTGAAAACTAACCAGTCCAAAAGAAAAACGCACAATAATATATATATAAGCATAGCTAGCTGCTAAAATGATTCTGCACTATGTAGTTGGATGAACCAGAGAGCTTTACTGATATTATATTACGGTGATTCCCCTAAATGTATGTATTTTACAACACCGGGAATCTTCCGTTGATTTCATCAATGTTACCAAAGGAATAACATTCAAAAATTTCATGAAATTTTTGGAGCAGAATTTTTACCATTTTTTACTCGTGTAAAACAACTGCCATGTAAATCAGGGGATAAGTGTATAGTAATTTACGGAATATTTGATACTCGGTATTCATGTCACCTGATAAGCTGATTAGAAAAAAAGTATAACATCGAATTTATAACAATCATTCCAGTATCCACTTCCGTATAAAATGCCAAAAATGCTAGTAGTAACAATTCAATTTATTATGTTATCGCTAAACCAACTGAAAAAATTATTTGTAAACAAATTTTGTTTTTATTAAATACTTTTTACTATTTCGAATGGTACACTTAATTTGCTGTTTCACATGCATCTACCCAATCATTGTAAACATCGATGGGCTCCGATAAAAAATTAATCGATGTCTGATAATCCTCCAGGCAAACTCGACATTCTATCCTAGCAGTATTTCTACTCTTATCCCTAAAAAGAGAGAACAAATTTCGAATAGTTATTAAACATGACAGTAATAATTCTCCTTAATTTATAAAAATTAAGTTGAAATCTCTACATTTTTTAATGGTAAAATATTTGTACACTTACAAACACTTTACCATTACAAAAAAATTAAAAATTATTTATAATACTTTCCTTATATATAGAATTTAATACATTGTATATAAACGACACAATAACCATTAAAATTTATATATACTCGTATATATATAATATACTCGTATATAGCCAAAACTGCCTGAAGGAGCGTTCCAATGCTTTTCCGATGTACTAGAGAGTTCTTAACTATTGTCTTGGCTACAATTTTTGCCTGAGTATTGGATGGAAAATCTCAATGGTTTGGCTGTTATAGGCCAAAATATCAAAAAAAACGTGACAAAAAGTGGTGAATTTTCTACATTTTCGATCATGAAAACGAAGTTTTTCTAAGTAATATGTTCAGAGAAATTGTAGCCCGAGACAATAGCTACAACTTTACTTATAATAAGTCAAAATTTCAAATACTTTACGAAATATGAGCCCAAGAAAATATGGAAATTTTCCAAAAAAATAAAGTCTGAGAAAAAACTGCAAGTCAAAATCTGGAAGCTCGATTTTCACCGTAGACGTATGGGCTACTGGACTTTTTTGCTCAGTACAATCCCAAGAATTAGAAACGCGAAGCGCCCATTAAGATGTTCAAGTCGCCCCACCCTAATATATATATATATATATATATATATATATATATATACATATATATATATATATATATATATATATATATATATTTATATATATATATATATATATATATATATATATATATATATATATTTATATATATATATATATATATATATATATATATATATATATATATATATATATACATATATATATATATATATATATATATATATTTATATATATATATATATATATATATATATATATAAATATATATACATATATATATATATATATATATATATATATATATATATATATATGGCCAATCGTCCGGATGTCCACTGAATTCCGGCAGTTCTTGCACTTTACGTGGAATTTGGACAGGGTTTAAGAATTGCGAGGTTTGACTAAACGGTGCGGCCAATGTGGTTGTTGGTAGCGACGTAGTTGTATATGTTACGGGCGGAGAAATGTTTAGTAACGGCGAAGGTAGCAGAGGATTAGCGAACGTCAACTGCAACTGCGACGCGCCGTCGTGTGTACTGTTTAGCGTCGACGGCGCCGAAACAGTTCCGCTACAACGGTACGCTTCCTCCCAGGAGTGACGTTGGCTAACATTTGGACTCAGCTGCGACTGTGTGTTTCGCAATTGAGTCTCTAAAATCTTAATTCGCTGTAGTAGGGCACTCACCTGTTGTGCGGCATAGCTCTCATTTATATATGGGAGTCCTGCGGTGGCGGCTTTTGCACCGCTGGAGACTGTGGCGACGTTTTCGCTGGTTACCGCTGCGCTTGTGCTATTTATGGCGGTTGTGGCATATGCGGCTGTGTTTGCAGTTGGAGTGACGGCGACTGTGGTAGCACTTACCGAATTTTTGATTGCTGTGGATGCATTTTCGGCGGGAGTGGTGGGTGCTGATTTATCCATTGCGTCCCAACACCCTGTTGTGGTTGTTTCTCCGCAAAATCTAGGGCTTCGTCTTGGCGGCGTGGTTTCATTCCTTTCTTCACGTTGGTTTTGTCACGTCAACTGATGCCAGCAATCAGTCCGCTGACCGCGGCTTTTTCCTGGCAAGCAGCGCAGTGTATACACTGTATGTCCGCTGGCTGCGGCGTAGTGGTTGGCAGCGCTCCTTTCTATCAACTGTATTGTTGCTGGCTACGAAAAATGTTACAGTTTATCAAACAGCCAATTGCGAAAAAAAAATTGTAGCGTCGATGAAATCCAGGGCTTTGAAACAGAATGCAGTATGTTTATTTAAAAAAAACAAAATACACACATTTATTTCTATTGACATGAAACAAAGAATTCATTAGTTAAAAGAACAAATTAATATAACAAATACTTACCGCAGTTTTGCCCTCTCTCTATCAACGCTCACGACACTACTAATCTTTAATCACTTTACAGATCGTGAGCGCGATGTTCGAAACAAAAACACAAACTCGGAAAGCTTACAAATACAGTTTAACAGTTTCGTTACATTTATGTTACATTACATTACATTAGAATATTACATTATAATATTAGGGCGTTTTGCTACAGGCATTAAAGAACTTTAAACAATTTACGCAAACTATAAATATGCCTGAAAACTATAAGTGTTGAAAACTAACCAGTCCAAAAGAAAAACGCACAATAATATATATATAAGCATAGCTAGCTGCTAAAATGATTCTGCACTATGTAGTTGGATGAACCAGAGAGCTTTACTGATATTATATTACGGTGATTCCCCTAAATGTATGTATTTTACAACACCGGGAATCTTCCGTTGATTTCATCAATGTTACCAAAGGAATAACATTCAAAAATTTCATGAAATTTTTGGAGCAGAATTTTTACCATTTTTTACTCGTGTAAAACAACTGCCATGTAAATCAGGGGATAAGTGTATAGTAATTTACGGAATATTTGATACTCGGTATTCATGTCACCTGATAAGCTGATTAGAAAAAAAGTATAACATCGAATTTATAACAATCATTCCAGTATCCACTTCCGTATAAAATGCCAAAAATGCTAGTAGTAACAATTCAATTTATTATGTTATCGCTAAACCAACTGAAAAAATTATTTGTAAACAAATTTTGTTTTTATTAAATACTTTTTACTATTTCGAATGGTACACTTAATTTGCTGTTTCACACATGCATCTACCCAATCATTGTAAACATCGATGGGCTCCGATAAAAAATTAATCGATGTCTGATAATCCTCCAGGCAAACTCGACATTCTATCCTAGCAGTATTTCTACTCTTATCCCTAAAAAGAGAGAACAAATTTCGAATAGTTATTAAACATGACAGTAATAATTCTCCTTAATTTATAAAAATTAAGTTGAAATCTCTACATTTTTTAATGGTAAAATATTTGTACACTTACAAACACTTTACCATTACAAAAAAATTAAAAATTATTTATAATACTTTCCTTATATATAGAATTTAATACATTGTATATAAACGACACAATAACCATTAAAATTTATATATACTCGTATATATATAATATACTCGTATATAGCCAAAACTGCCTGAAGGAGCGTTCCAATGCTTTTCCGATGTACTAGAGAGTTCTTAACTATTGTCTTGGCTACAATTTTTGCCTGAGTATTGGATGGAAAATCTCAATGGTTTGGCTGTTATAGGCCAAAATATCAAAAAAAACGTGACAAAAAGTGGTGAATTTTCTACATTTTCGATCATGAAAACGAAGTTTTTCTAAGTAATATGTTCAGAGAAATTGTAGCCCGAGACAATAGCTACAACTTTACTTATAAT